>OX451207.1:39516631-39575974 GCA_949628255.1 Macrophya alboannulata | reverse complement strand
CAACCTCCGGCCGCAAATTCCTGTCATACTGATGATTATTTCTGTTTTCCGTGTACAGAATTTATGTGAATATCTATTTTCTTCTTTATCCATCCTATAAACGTACAAAATAAATTTTCATGATTAATTTGTTTTGTTCTATCATGCTGTTATGTGCAAGTTACTCCTCATAACGTGTTGGGCAGGGACAAAATATAAATCTCCATCACTACTATAGTGGGACAAATTTATATTGTTACAATAAAGATGCTGTAAAACAGGAGAGATAGCGTAGAGTATTTACACGTCGTAGTAAAAAATTTGTGATCCACGGCTATAGTCATCAATCAACACGTGAAGATCTACGTATGAAGGCGTTATTTGATTTCTCTGTACAGCGACAAATTGAAGAGTAACATTCCGCGGAGGCAAAAATTTTTGTTCAGATAATGGATACGGACTATAATCGAGGCTCTTAGTCACACGTAGCTGTATGTGGCGTCACTGCATATTTCCAAGTATGGTATCCCACATCCTGAGGTTGTGAAACATCCTGTGAATATTTTATCCTTTCGTTTAGGAATTATTGTTATACTTCCACCAATGTGTATTCAGTCTCAGTGTTTGATGAACGTCAGTCAAAGATGACTTCGTTCTTGTGGAAATGTTATTTTTACGGGACTATAATCTTGATCACCATTTCTTCTGGCATTGTAGCTTACAATTTCGATGTGAATAATGTGATTGTCTATGAAGAGGCACTAAAATCTGAAGGGTCTCGCGAGAGCTACCATGGGTTTTCCGTAGCTCTTTGGAATCCAGGTTACGGAGAGTTAAACCAATCATGGATTTTCATTGGAGCACCTAGAGCAAATTCCACTGCATACCCAGGAATCAATGAGCCGGGAACTGTCTTGAAGTGCAAAATTGGCGAATCATGTCAAGAATGGACCATGCACCAGAGCAAAAATAGCGGACCTGGGGATGGTTCCTGGCTCGGTGGCTCAATGGGAATAGAAAATGGAATAGACGCGAACATTATGGTATGTTGGGGTTTAACTTGCTTGTGTATATTGTCATACGTTATAAACTCGCGCTCGATGATTCAAAAGTTATTGCGACTGTTGAAAAATCGGTTTCCAGAGGTTTTTGAGGACGCTAATGACGGACCTGATCTTGGAAAGTCAAAATTCAGAACCCTAGTGAATATGGCGAAAATATTCGAAGAATTTTAATTTGTCATTCAAACTACGCTTTATTCTGATCTTTTTTCCGCTATTCTGAATTCCGCAATTTTGCGGTCGGCTTCGTAATCACGTAACGTCAAACACTTCTGAAAACCTATCTGTTCTATAAATTGCAACAATTTTCGAATTTTCGGCCATGATTTTGAATATCTCAATTTCTACATCAGATTCGAAATCAGCGGCTACAAAATATTCGCGGAAGATGTGTGCCGTGAAATTTATATAAGATCAACGCCATTCGTCTGAGTCTGTATAAAAAATATAAATCATTATCGCATACAACGCGTCAAATGGTGATTCGATATGCATTTAATTAGTTTGCAGGCCGGGGTCTTAGAATGAATCATATGATTTCGCAATACATCTATTTATAATACTGCTGTTGCTTTCCGTGTAAGTATGAAGATAAAAAATGTATTTTAAAAAGCTCGACTGGACTGAGTGTCTTCACCGCAGCGATCCGAAACCGAAAGAGATAGAGAGAGAGTGATTATTATATGCCATAAGATAAGACCCCTTAATAGCAACAAGGAAGATTCGGTAGAATTTCGCCCCAAGCAAAGATATAAAATATCTGGATACATTTTGAGTATCTTCGTATCTGTATTAATTAAATTTATATGTATCTGTAACATAACGTCCGGTGCTTTCCACTGAATATATCAGGACAAAAATTAGAGACATCTCCGAAGTGTTTTTGAAAAGCGTGCCTTAGACAAAAATAATTAAAAAGTTTTGAAAGTCACAGGAGGCAAAGATAGTTCTGAGGGGCTGCATGATTAACAAGACGAGCACGTTTTACCTTATCTAGAGCAGTATTACGTAACTTAATACATTATCGACCACATTTGTGTACTCAGGTGTGTGGACCAAGGTGGCTGGATCAACAGTACCGCGATACGAATCAACAAGCATGGCCCATGTCAGGCATATGCTACCAGGCTCGTGCTAAAGACTTTTCAGGATCACACCAAATAAACGAAGTCAGGCTTCATCCGCTGCAGGATATCCGAGATGCACCTCGCCTATATAGTGTGGAATATTATGTGATGGCAGAATCTGGTTTCTCCGTGCACATTGTTCCTGACGCAAGTCGGAAAGTCATTTTGGGTTGCCCAGGATTGACTAGTGCTCATGGAACTTCGATTCAATATAGCTTCGATAGTAACAGTTTCGTTGTTCCAAGACCTCCACCAGTCACATCTTCGTCGTATGTGCAGGACTATGACTATTCAGGTTAGTCAGATTATCGAATACAAAATCTGGTCTGCAGTGATATTATTGGATATAATTATGACTTCTATCTATGGGTCATGAATCATAATTTTCAAAGCTATGATCGTATCGCTCGAAGACTCATTGCTATATGTTTACGGCTAATAGGCATATCAGTATAATTCCCTCAAATATTAATCTTTTCGTCAGAGCGGTTTATATAAAGATGTGAATCGCTGCAAGATAATTAAGTAAGGCTGTACTGTTATGCCAACGTGTGATTCAACTGGATAACTTTCATGGGGAAATTGACTTGCAACTATCACCTCAGAAGAATGAATCTCACTGACTACGAACATAATCCTAGCAAATTTGATTTATAAAATTTTTTTTAGTTATATACTGATAGGTCTGCAGCCGCAGAATGATGACACTTTACTCCCACGATATTACCAGATGCTTTTCTATCAAATTGATTGATAATTTTAGGATATGCAGTAACATCGGGATATTATTTTGGCTTGAACAAAGGCAGATTTTATGTGTCAAGTGCACCAAGAAGTGCAAACCTCTATGGCAGAATTATTCTATTCAAATTTTTTACCACATATGGCGCATTTATAAATATCAAAGACCATAAACGTGGAAATCAAGTTGGTGAATATTTTGGAGCTGCATTGGCTTCCTGTGATATCAATGGTGATAAGTATGACGACTTGATAGTGGGTGCTCCACAATGGACCAAAATTGTAGACGAGGGTCGAATTTATATTTTTAAAGGAGGTGATCGTCCAGTGAGTCAAATTTACAATAATAAAATTTTTCACAAACGTGAATCCAGCCAGTCATATTCGAGCACGTTTAATTAGACTTGGAAATATTGTATCACCTTAAGTGTACTTTCGAACGTTATCATAATCTAATGAAATATAATTTCACTAATTTTAGAATTTTATAACTTGTAGACAATTTCTGAGGAATCATCGGATTTTCACGGAGAGATGCCGCGTGCAAGATTCGGTTCTACAATCACCTGTCTTGGCGACATAGACCTTGACGGCTATCAGGACATTGCTGTCGGTGCTCCATACCACGATGACAAAGGAGCTGTTTATATATACCATGGCAGTAAAAACGGCCTCAGACTGACCCAAAGGATCGCTCCAAAAGATACGAAAGGGTTTGGCATTTCAATCTCTCAGCCCAGTGATATTGACAATAACGGTTATGGCGATATAGCAGTGGGAGCCTATCTATCGGGTCGTGTAACTGTGTTTCGATCTAAACGTGCGGTTGTTACAATGGTCAAATTGACCACCGACTTACCGCAAAGATCTCTTCAACAGAATGCATCATCGTTTAATGTAAAGGTATGCTCCTCTTACAGCGGAAAAGGTGCACCAAAAAAACTGAGTGAGTACATTATTATTTATGCGAAATTCAATCCTATGGTGTAGATTTATTTTGATCTTCACGAGAATTAGATTCAAAAGTAAAGAATCTAGGCGAATACAACTAAAGAAAATCCGTTCATTGGATATATCCTAATGAGTTCCACTCAATTTCATTTCAATTAGACGTGATTACGGAGTTGAAGGTTGACGAGAGTCTTCAAAGAGCCGAGATTATAGATAATGGGAGAAATCTGCAAAACTATGTACACCAATTTCCTGATACTCTCAATTTAAACTTAGAATCGTGCAAAGATTTCACAATAAAAATGAAGGTACGTGTAGTTAACTTTATGTAATTGGCAGGCAATAGTCCAGGATATTTTATTTTCAGGTCCACTTGTTCAATCACTGTACTGAAACTAATATCACATTCGTGTTTTCAGACCGGGGATAAACATTATCTCGAGATACTAAAACTCTCGGCTATCCAGAGTTTGAAAAAAAATAATGAGACCGGGACGCTGGTGGTAGATAAGCAACATGTATCCGGCATACAAAATTTCGATAGCTCTTCTGCTGCAATAATAAATGAGCTTCACTCAAAAACCAAAAGTTATTTGGAAGTAGTATTTGCATTGCAGTGTAATAACAGTTGTAATTCAAATTTAAGAATCGGAATGGTGACTAGTTTGAAAAATGATAATACTTATGTGATCGGTTCTGATCAGAATATAGAACTGAATATTAGCGTCAGTAATTCTGGGGATCAAGCATTTCGTGCTCAGGCAATTGTCATTATTCCATTTCCCATTCGACTCACTCAAATACCGCCGTCGTCGTGTACAAGACTGCCAGTAGGTAAAGACACTCAAGTTACATGGGACATTGCCAATCCTTTGAACAAAAACGAAACGGTAAGTTTATCACGCTTGGTTTAAAAAATTGAAGAATCGGCAGTGCAAGTTTTATTTTAGGGAAGGCCCCTAAGATGTAGTCAGTTAGATTAATAGCTAGCTTATTTTTTACCCAAATTATCGTTGATTTTAATCAAGAACAAAGCTTGCGGGTAGCCAGCACATAATGATCTCTTCCAAGTGTCTAGAATTTAATTTTTACCTCGATGTGTAAATTTATTTTCAGAGGAGCGTGACTTTGATTTTGGATATGTCACCGGTGACAAGTAATACTACAAAAATTTCCCTGAACGCAACGGCAACAACACAAAGTAATAACACTGCAGCAGTTACTTCTGGAAATGATAAAGCTCGCCTTCAGATAAATTTTAAAGCAAATACGGATATCGGGATCACACGGTATATAAACTATTTGTAAATGGTCATATATCTGAATATTTGTTGAAGAAAAAAGCGTGCATCTTATTGGAGAAATGACGGTGTTTTTCATTTCTTTTTTTGGTACGGCCTCAAGGTCAACTTCGTTATTTTGAAGGGAAACATTTTGTATTACGAAATTTTATTCTACTCAAAAAATCGAACGACTTTTGTATGAAACATTTTTTCGTGAAACACCAATTTTACGTGATATTTAGCTAAATAACTAGAGATTTTTCAACATTCAGGAATTTTCTACCTCTAAGTTATCAAATTTGGAGAAAAATTACCAGGCATAAAAAATGCGTAAGTTCATACAAAGAATCTTGGAGAGTGATTGCAAAATTCTTCACTATAAGTTTTTATTGCAGCTTCTTTAATTGCGTGAAAAATTCAAAAATTGTAAAAAAACAAATTTTGCAATCATTCTCCGAGAACCTTTGTGTGAAATTACACACTTTTCGTCCTTTGCAATTTCTCTCCAAATTCGACAGTTTAGAGGTGAAAGGTTCTTAGAAGATCAAGAATCTCTATAGTTACTCAGCTGAATATCATGAAAAATTGGTGCTTCACAAAAAAATGTTTCGTACAAAAGTCGTCAGATTTTCCAAATCGAATGAAATGACGAAATCAAAAAATTTGGGTTTCCATTTGAAAAAACGAAGTTGACCTTTAAATAGGCTTGTGACCGTACACCAAATGAAAAATAAAAAAAACTATCATCTTTTCCCCTTGGAACGATACAACTTTGGTCTGAAAAGTTTTGCTCAAAAACGCCTTGGTTCCCAAATGAAAATTCGTAACAGGATAGAATGAACACCCCGTATAAGAAATCGATTATTGTTATACATCTGAGAACATAATTCCTTTATTTTTTTTTCTCTCATAGAAAAAATACACTAGATCGTTACCCATTGAAGGGAAAAGATGAGCAGATGCGGACCATAGCGTTTCAACACATTTATGAGGTCAAAAATTATGAAGTAACTCGTATTGACCTGGCCCAACTAAGCATTTCTATTCCGACACATTGGATAGATGGTGGTAATCAGATAGAAATTGTCAGGATCAATAAGACAACTGGTTACCTGGATGGACAAGAATTAAATTGTAAAGACGTAGGAACAGATACGGACATCGTCTCATCAAGTTATGATGCAACTACAATGACGGGATGGTTGACTAAACAAACGCCCGATGAAAAATTCGAAATTATTAATGGCAAAGTCTTTTCTGCATCCCCTGACAATAGAACGATAAATATTAATTGTACCAATCCTTTAGTTAAATGCAAAATGATCAACTGCTTGTTGGGGCCATTCACAAGTACGCAATCTGTGGCCAGACTTGCTCTAATGTTTGATCTAGTGCTCGAAAATTTCACGTGTAAGTTATTCTGGTGACCTTGGCTTCATACAAGTAGAATTTTATCGATTTTAATCCTAAATTTTATTCCGAACAATCAAAAATCAAAGACAAGTGATCAATAATTTTGTGAAAAAGTTATGCTATGGAAATGTTGACCATGACTTTGCTTAACATTTGTGTTTCTTATTTCAGCTGGAATAATTGAAAAGGAAGATATAATATTCTTTGTAACAAATGGTAGTGTAAGCGTTCTAGAAATGCCAGGTGAAACTCTGGATAACAAGCCTAACTTAATTATGATTGGTACAACGTTCACCGGATCTCCAATGGAAAGTCGAGTTCCCCCTTGGGTTATACCCGTGTCAGTTTTTATTGGACTATTACTCTTAATACTTGTTATTATCGCACTTTTCAAGTTTGGTTTCTTCAAGAGAAATAAACAGATGGAACTTCGGGCGTTATTAGAAGAAAAAAATGAAGTAAGTTTCAGTTTGCCTAAAACCATTTTTAGTCGAATATAATGATGTATACTTGAGTTTTTGATCCATGAAATACAATCGATGAAAAATCGAATCAATTATTGTAGTGGGTATACAAGCTTATTTCAATGCTGAAATCGAGTATGAACTGTCGATCATCAATTTAGTAGATATTAACTTATGTATAAATTAAATCTGTTTGCCCTTTTATAAAGACGTTTCTAATATAGACAACTAATCTTTTCAGGCTGCACCGGAAGCTGCTCCAGCGAGTACTTCGACAGGATAAGCCTTTGCACCGTGTAAAGAGTATCCATTTGGTTTACACCCAATGTTTATTTAGTTTTAGTTCATACATAGGTTTATTATACAGATCATTGTACCAATCGAGGTTGTAAAACATCTGTGTATTTAGGTACCATTATCCAGGATCTGTATTTAAATACTTCATACTTGTCCCAGAATATGAATTAGCAGATACATTTATAAACACCTATTTTTTGAAAATAGCTCAGTGCAATAAGGTGTGGACTTCGATAATCAAAAGTTTACTGAAATTTTCAATTTCTGTGAATAGAACCGTATTTCGAACCGTATTTCTCATTGTAAATAATGACGTTGATCATGGATTTGTCAATTCAGATCAAATCGACTGGACACTATATGGAAGTATCTAGTATATTTGTATTTAAATACATTTTTAGTATTTGTATTAATATCTATGTGGATACTTTCGAGAAGTATCGTTCTCAATACTATAATAGTATCTAAACATACCTATGTGAGATATAAATCGTCGTATAAATTATTATCTGTTTATAAAATATTTTAGCATCAAAGTTTGTAAGGCAAACGGTTTGCTTAAATCACTAACACGGTTAAAAAAATATAATAATTTGTACAAAATAACGAGAGCTTTGTTGCAAAATAAAAAGCTTTCACAAATAATAGTAAATATATATATAAATACATTTAATTATTTCCGAGTATTAGTAAATTTGAATACTTGTAAAGTTACATTATAACGGCTACATACCATCTAACTGCCAATAACAGATTAAAAATATTTTATCAGATCTTGTAAAAATGATATAATAGTAATTTTAAGATACCACTAATTTATAACTGAAAGCATGTCTATTCATTAATTCTGTGACAATAAAATCAGTTAAATTGCAATAAAAAAAAGACAATATTGCTGAATAAATTGCTAAAATGTTTGAAACAAATCAAACTGTGTACGTCAAATAATTCATCAATTTTATTGATGGTTGATTTAAATATGATTTTCTCACCTATGTGAGCTGGGGGACCTGCCCTGCTCTTTGTTAACCAGCGTGTAACAGCTATAACAAGTTTATTATATGTATATAATTTGTGCTATTATTAATAACAGGTAATTCATTGTCTTGAACAATATGAATCACATATTTTATACGTAGAGATTATTATCGTTGGGTTTAGGCAGAAAATTTCGTGACAAATATTGTAAGACCGCAACCGTATATACCGAAAATCTGATTTCGGTTTCGTTAGGTATAGTAAGAAATCTTGGATAGTAATCATCTGTAAACCTAATCCTCCTATAATTATTTTTTCATTAATCTAGACATTTCAGTAGATAAATGTACTGCAGTAAGAACAATATATTATAGCTTGTATAAGTTAGAAAAAAATAACAACGGCTGGTAGAATATTCTATCTCATGTAATGCCAAGTGTAAATATAGATTCAAGTAAAAAATCAATTGATGTATATATAAATGCTAAATGTTATGGAGAAATTGCTCTATGATTCGGCTTTTCAGCACAATAATATTGGTTGAATTTTACGGCTGGAATCGAAGCATATAATATAATATATCAACAAAGCAACAACATCTTGACTTTTCAGTTTCATTATTCAAGAGTGCAATTAATTTTTAGCTAAATTCTATCCAACATTTTTCACTCTACCACCAAGTTTATATTTAGTCCTCGTCGTCGCTGAGACCGAGTCCACGAGAAATTTCTGCAGCAGTAAGTTTGCCTCCTCCAGGTGGTGCGGGTGCCGCAGGACGTGAGACAGCTTGAGTGGTTGAGGAATCGTTGTGTGATTGATAATTAACTGGCCCCTGAGATGGGCTGTCATGTCCTGAAGGTTTCTATGTGAGAACATCAGGGCCAATCGAAAAATTAGAATAAATGGTATTTCTTTAATTATTTATACCTAATACCAGTGCAAAAGGTGCGTTTAATACACGTGCATAAGTTCTAATATCGATGTAGGGTAAATGCGTCAATAGTTGACTGAACAGTAGTGAATAACTGATAGCGTTGCTGCAGTCAATTATTGGTGCAGTTACGCTACCTTTTCTAAGAGCCCCGAACATTCGATTCACCGAGTCTATGACCATTTGTTATCAATATAGTTCTGATCTTTTGATGAATAAAGAATATCTTGCCCAAAACCAATAATGATTTACTACTACAACATAATCCAGCCCAGTTGCTGCGATATATTTCAGCTTTTCGAGCCGTCGCAAGATAAGATAATTACATTTATGATAAAATAAGCATTCACTTAATTAGTGTATATATTTATTATATTTGGTACAGTAAATTGGTCTATTTTATCAAATAAATATGCAACAAGAATAAATTTTTTTTTAGTACAAAATAATATAACAAAAAATTCACAACCATTACTTCAACATTTAAATTAATCTACCTTGAAATTTGGACAAAAAAAAAATTCAAAATCAATCTTAATTATCTAATATTTCATATTAGACGCTAATAATAAATAACTTTTTCTAGCTGGGCTTCAATTAATATGAACAAATAATATAATCGGTATAAATTATTTATCTTTGTGATTTTTTGTTACTTACATCCTTGCCATGCTTGGACAGCCCATCCAGAGCAGAGTTTAGAAACTGTGTTCCAAGGGCAGTGCCGATTCCGGTTAAAAGATTAGAATTATCAGAACCTTGACCGGATGGATATCCACCTGATGGTTGATAGTTGTAACCTCCAGAAGGCTGGTATCCTGGCTGATACCCTGGCTGATATCCTGGTTGTTGATTTGGTTGGTAACCTGGCTGGTAATTCGACTGCTGGTTACCGCCACCTCCAAAAACACCACCCAGAATGGAGCCCAAAGCTCCGCCAAATGGATCACTTCCACCAGATTGCTGTGGTGGATAAGACGGCTGATGGCCTCCTCCTCCTCCTCCACCTCCTGAAATTCAGGGTGATAATCGTGAGAAAAGAAAACATTAAAATATAAATCAGCTGCAACAGTTAAATGCTTGTGAGATCAATAAAGAAAAAGGTAAACTCAACATTGTTGAAAAACTAATTCCATAAATTTTGGAATGAGCTGATAGACCAATAATTACCCACAATGGTGATTTAAAAAATTGCGCTTATGCATTTTATGGCACTGAAAAATTTATCACATACGATTCTACGACTCGTAATAAGATCGGTGATAGAACAATGCAAAAAGATTGACGAAACCGTAATTGAGAGAATACAAAGAATGAATATGCAATGCCTAATTTGGAGATCACTAAATATTCATCTAGTATCAAATTCCCTGACACTATTAAAACAATTTCTCTGAATTTCATCAAAATTGGGCTTTATGATGTATCATTCTTTATCAATAGTTGTGGTATTATGGTTTTATCATATTCTTTCAGTCAAAACTTGTTTCTTCATTCGATTGTATACATTGAAGTTCGGAAAATTGAATAAATATACATAAAAATAACATTTCATTCAAATCCTTAAATATATGGAGCACAGTTATAAACACAGAACCCATACGCACCAAGTGCCCCGAGGATAGATCCTAGCACACCACCACCACTACTAGAATCTTGAGGAGGATAGCCACTCTGCGGATAAGGTCTGTTGTTGTCACCATGCATAGCATTAGCAGCTAAACTGCTTGCCAATGCAGTGCCAAGGGAAGCGATATCAATGCCTCCAAAACTCGATCCTTTTTCTGACTCTGTCTTTGGCGCATCAGATTTCTCGTGATCCTGTTCCTGCTCTTTTTTTTTCTAAAGAAGAAAAAAAAAACATCAATCAAATAATAAATATAGCTATGACCTAGGAAAAGTTTAATTGTCAGTTAAAATTTATGTGACATGTTGAATATTTGATTTAAAAAAATGTTGATCGAAGTCGAAAATTTTCGGGTTTGTTGTCTGCAAATAAGTGAATGTTTTACAATTTATACATTACTTGATCACCCATTTACACTTACATTTATAGCATGCATAGCTGCCGCTACACCTCCAGCTGCAACAAGTCCCCCAAGAGCGAGACCGACTTTATCTAAACATCCTCCGAATGCCTCTTCTTCTTCAGCTTTTTGCTGTCCTGGCTGATATCCATAAGCCCTTGGTGGATTGTATCCACCAGATCCACCGTAAGGATCTGAGGGTGGTCCGTACTGTCCTGATGGCTGATAACCACCACCTTGTGGTCCAATGGGCTCCTGAGGCCCCAAGGATGGGTACAAACCACCTGGACCTAGCAATAAGATCTTTGTGAGAACAATAACACAGATTTTATGGATTTCGACAAACTAAAATAATAATAACAATTTATCATATTTTATTTGCTTAATTATCAGCGGATAGCATTACGATTTCAGTAATAGAACTTTGGCTGAAAATTGATAGATTTATCTTATCTTTACAAAAACAAAATCAGTCAATCACAGGATTGAACAGAATAGATATACCTGGTGGTCCAAAATTAGCTGCCGGAACATCAGGGACAGAGGTTACTCTGGGAGATTGTGGTGCTCCAGGAGAGCTACCTTCGTATCTGACTGATATAATTTCAACATCTCCGTCAATAACCAAGTGAGTTACTTTGTCGTAAGGTAACCGATGAGCAAACTCAGTAAAGTGTCTGCCGTTAATAGCAATTTTATAACAAGGTTGTTCGCATAATATAATTATTTCAAATCCTTGATCAGGTGTTAGCCAAAGCGGTCCTTCATTTTCTTCTCTACCCCAATTCATAGATTCAATATGATTTCTGGTAACAAAACCCTCGGGAAATCTTGGCGATACATGAAGAGCTATATCGTCGCGTGGATTTATGTTTGGTCCCAGTTGATAATTAATTGCAAATCTAACGGCTGACTCCGGTACTTTTCCTTGGACTTTAACCATTTTACCAGGAAATAGACCACCTTCCACTTCTCCCACATAGGGTATTTCCTGTAACAGTGAATATCTTTTTTCTACAGCAAATTCGCATCAGTTATTTTTTATTTGACCAGGTGAAAAGAGTCTGATTTTTTCATGCCTTGGTATGAAAAGGGCCAAGGTCAAATTTTGATCACGTTAAGTTTATGGGCTGTGAACCTCTTTTTTTATCTGTATTTTGCCCAGACTAACTAAATATGAAAAAATCAAGAATTTTCACACAGGATGTTTTGAATTAGCATGGAACTATGGATCCAACGCTTTTTATTTTGTCAAATACTCAAACGTCGGAAAAGTTTCATATAAATCTAAATTTATGAAATCTATAATTTACCTATACGTATATGTATGTAATGTTTGATTAAGGCTGAGGTTCAAATCTATACTAATAATTATCATAATTTCAAAGACCTTGGAATTCCATGCGTGTGTATATCCGTCCTTTAAATTCGCACGCGAAATATTCTCATAACGATAATATTATATTTATTAAAGTTTAGTTTGAATTAAGCAAGACTATAACTTAAGTCATAATTTTTCAATATCACGATATCTATAAAGCACGCATTCTAGGTGTATTCTAGTTTATATAGTGTTGAGTTGCTGAAGGTCAAGTGTACATGTGAAAATTCTACACCAGGAATTCTCATCGCAAGGTTCAATAATGTGTAGTAATTTATTTTCGTCATTATACTGATTAACTTCGCGTTCGCATTGATAATTGTTACTTATTCACTCAAACGAATGTCTGTAATTTATTTTTAAAGTATTTATTAAAGCCTAGATTATACTAAAGCAAAGCTGATTGGTTTCTGTTTGTACAAATTACAAAGTTAATATGTATTCAAATGTTTTCTCGTTCATTAATCTGAGAAACAATACTCTGTATATCTGCAATGCAGCTGGATGACATTCACACCCAGGATTGATTTCAAGTAAAACGTATGATAAATATATTCGATGACACCATATTTACGAAGTAGTCTCATGCTTTCTGATGAGATAATCTAGCGCTTCACTAATAGCTATGTACGCTCTAAATTCCTCGACCCGTGAGTTGTGCTGTGCACGTTAAAGCGGTTTACAAAAGTAATGTAGGTATGTAATACTATATCATAGTGGTATTGGAAAGTTTGAATTATGTATATTGTATATTTACTTACGGGGTTTAAGACTGGCGACGAAGACATGTTGACTTTAGATAATACAAGTCGATAGAATAAAACAGAAATCTAGTTCCTGCGTATTTATACGAACGCCTGGAACTGGCTCCAAGAAATTCCTACCTTCGTCTTCACGCGCTCCGCACTTCTATTTACAGTGGTGACGTACCGTCCAATAATGACAGGCTGCTATATGTATAGGTATATGGAATCGACGCAGCAAAGGCCGAGTTCACGCGTCTTCCGGCGTGCCTGAATGCTCTTTGGTGGGAGGGAAGCGCTATATTCAAAATATTCAAGAAGTGCTTTGTTTAGAGCTGACCGTTGCGTCACTCAATCATTGACTTTTCAGCGTTCAGCATTGACTGAAGAATTCTATGGTATCCCATGGTATACACCGTATTCTTTAGTCAACAGAATCGGAATTGAGTAAATCGATAGTCGGCTAGCCGGTCGGACATCCGCCAATTTTCAATGAAATATAAAATCGAATGACAATGTTGTGAGACTTGATCTAATGATTTCAGCCATCAAAAATCGAAAATTGACGGGTACACTGTACGACGTTCTTCGTATGTAAATATAAGGACTTCTTCTCACTGCTTGTATTTGTGTGTTTACTGCAGTAGTAGTAGACTCTATACAGACCATAGAACCCTCGGCGGTTGTTGACCGAAGTATTCGCTTATAGTCAAGCAACAGTAAGCGTTTGATGGTTTAATACAAACAGATCTTATATTGCGAATGTTACTTGTTATTGATACTTACATGAAATTATCCTCTTCGTACCTATAAGTGACTGCTGCAGGCATATTATCAACACGAATTTGAGACATTCTGGTACGTGTATACAACACCCGAAATTAATAAATGCTTCTCTCTTTAATCTCCAGAAAATGAATCGAAATACTACGGGATATTCTTGTTTACGAATTTTTTAAGACAAGCTATGACGCTACGCATATCGTGAATTTGATATTAACGTGTTTTTTCTTAAATACATACGTAAATTCAATTCTCTTCAATTGGTTTCGGTATATATTCGCAAATATAAACGGGTAAATTAAAATTACAGATACATAAATACAGCTGTTATGCAGTGTCAACCGATGCACGAAGCTTTGATCCCTATATCTTGGCTGGAAGGAACATGGAGAGCTAAGAATAAAGGGGAAGGAAAATTTCCAACTATAAAATCGTTTAATTTCTCCGAAGAGATTAATTTTTCTTCCATTGGTCAGCCGATGTTGAATTACATCGGTCAGAGTTGGCATCCGGAAAAGAAAAAGCCAATGCACAGAGAAGTTGGATTTTTAAAAATCGTCCCTGGCACAAACAAAGTGGCTTTAATTTTGGCGCATAATTTTGGTTTGACAACTATCGAAGAAGGTCTACATAACAACAGAGAAATCAAGCTCATAAGTACCTCCATTGTTAGAACATCTGAGGGATACAAAGAGCCAGCAGTGTTGCGGGTAAAAAAATTTCAAAAATTAATAACAGATATAAATATATGCACAATTTTTTATTTTTGAATAATTAAAAAATGTTTTCCTTAAAAAGTATTAACTGTTATTCGAATTACACATTTTGAGCCACTGATGATTTTTGTTTTCTTAACACAGCATTATTATTTTCATATCTTAGTCATTGATTCAATTTCATGATTACAGATCGAACGAGAATTTCGACTGGTGGGATCTCAGCTTGAGCAGACACTACGTATGGCAACAACAAATGTTCCGGAAACAACAGAACACATTCGTACTGTCTACCAAAAGATAGAAAAATAGATGTTTTTTCATTGTGACTGAAACAAAGCGATGGCTAAAAATGATTGTATCATTTTCGCGTATACTTGGGAGTTTTCCTTGCGTTTATAATATAAATAAGTGTATGGCTATACCGAAGCTACAGTATATCTTAGTAGTGAATTTATTTGTGATTCATACATTCAATGAATATATTTAATAGAGTTAAATTACGTTTTAGCAATCCAATTTTACTATAAATATAATGTGCAATATTTCATACATTCATATACATAGCTGTTTAGCCCGAATCATGCACAAACACGAACAATTTGTATTATAGGTATAACATTGGTAGAGAATTTACATTGACCTCGTTTTGATACAACATTGACTCATTAAGAATCAGAAATAATTGATAACTTATCTCCATAAATGCAGTCTAATCATTGAGTGGTAGCTGATATGTTGTAAAGCTGTGCTGTGTTGTGCAGCTGTATTTTGTAAAATTAGTCCCCACGTGTGAGTTTAATCTCATGCACTGAGACATTCTAAACGATAAGTCTATTAATCGAATGATTATATAATGTCACAGTACTATTCTAAAGAAATTTAATCGTATAAAATTTCATTAATTCATACTTTTAATGGATATCACAAAATTTTTAGTACAGTTAATGCATTTTGATAACTGGAAAAAGCTTAAGTGTTAAGAATTATGTTTGTAACATGTCGTTAGTCAACAAGGTGTTAGAAATTAGTTTGTCTTTTTCGATTTTTCTTTGGGACTAGATCTCTTGCACAAAAACCTAAACGATTTACGTATTAAGAAATACACCAGTGCCAGTATTAGCAGTATTGTAAATCCTACGTCGAGCAGAAGATATTGAACAAAGTTTTGTTCGATTACAGCTGCCTTGAGATGTTTCGCGCCTCCATGTTTGTGAACATATTCTACCCAATGTATGGCTTCATCTAGAGGATGATTCATTTCATCTCTCCAGTACGCCGAAATCTAGAAATGAAAGTAGTAAAAAATTTCATTTGAAGTTATTGTAGCCAAGTGTGCGAACAATAATATGGTATACATTTATAGTACTTGTTCCCCTACCTTCTTTACATTATTTCGATAATCCGGATTACTCAGGACCTTCATAATTGCATTATAAATCTCGTCCTCTGTCATAGTTTCAAGTTCCAACATTTCACCGTATCCTTTAGCCTGTGCAAATAATATGTTACGTATTTGGTCTCCCATCAACGGTATGCCAACAATTGGTACTCCATGGTATACCGTCTCCATTGTACTGGATATGCCACCATGAGTTACAAAGAGTTTCAAATTTGGATGAGCTAATAAAATATATCAAAATGTCAATAACACATAGGTATACTCTTAATTATACTCCTATAAAATTTGTGCTTTGTTGTTTGTGTACAGCGTCGTGACAAGTCGATTTCATATATCTTCAGAACTATTTGTGTTTGAAAAAATTTAAAAAGAAACTATATTATATCTATGTGTGTGCAATTTATTTGGCTAAAACTCTCGTAAGTAAGAGTTAATTTTCAGGTGTCGTATATTAGGATAATTTTACTCGAGATTAAAGTTTCCATATCCTTCTCTTTTCCAATTTTTCTTTTTCAAAAATCATGGTTTATTTTAGACCCCAATAATGTGACGTCCTGTGTGAAGTCATAGTCCGCGCGACCCTTGTCACGACACTGATTGTATATGTATATATGTCACATGTCGTACTCAATATATCACTTTGTGGTAGCCATTTGCCTATGCGAACATTTCTTGGCTTGTTTGCCATAGTATCATTCTCCCATTTCCACAGAACATCGTAAGGTAGTCGTTCGAAAGCTCCTTTCAGTGCTTGAATCACGGAATCCGGCATCAGTATGCTCTGAATTGCTGATCCGAAGCTGAATAGGATCACCCCGTTCTTAGATGAATCAAAATATTTCTGCAGATCCTGTGCAGATGTGTAAAAAAAGTTTTTTCAATGTCATACAGTTGTGATCGATTCTAAACTCAAAATTATTTTATACTGAATCTTCTTTGCTTTGAAGAAATATCAAAAAAATTCATAAACGGTATACCAAGTTATGCATTACGATCGGTAAATTACTGCCGTTATTTTATAACCATATCATTATTTTCCTAATTGATTCTTATTTTTCTGTATGAAAAAATTATTTTAACGGCATACCGCAGGCAGCGGCTTGGTTGGTTTGATATGCATTCCAGCAACGTTTTTCATATTTGGCATGTACGGTCGTGGGGTGGCAAATGCATGGTGAGAATTAATAAGAATGAAATCCGCTTGCCTCTCAATC
This sequence comes from Macrophya alboannulata, assembly GCA_949628255.1. NCBI lineage: Eukaryota > Metazoa > Arthropoda > Insecta > Hymenoptera > Tenthredinidae > Macrophya > Macrophya alboannulata. The sequence continues at coordinate 39,558,483 of OX451207.1, read as the reverse complement.
TCTTCTATCGATGGAATAGTGATACCACAATCTGACAAATATTTTTCTGCTAGTGCCTGCTGCCGGGGCATATAGTAGAATTTTCGCGTAAGGTCACCGTATAATATTGATAGTGCGTTTTCAAGTCTTTCAAAAAATGTCATTCTGTCGCTATATCTGAAATACGAAATATGAAAATGAAATGTGAAAGCTCAGAAAATCTTTTTCGTCTCAGAGGTAGCACCAACAGATCCAAATGTAAGTTAACAATATAAAAAAGCTCAAATCAATTAAATGTAATAACTATGGGGAAGAACTGTGGTCTTATTGATCGGGTGCAATCTTCTCAGACTCAACGCGAATTTTTCATCTGAAATACTTGCGATAGAAATTCGGATGGCACGTAGCTGTACGGTGCTGAATTTCCGAAGATGTTATTGATTGTAGACGTAGTTCCAAACGTGCTAATTAAAACTACAGGGCATTTGAATTTGTGAACGTAAGCAAAAAACGCCTCGTTCACAAATTGTTCCATAACGATAATATCGTATTTTTCATCTGACTTCATCAAAGCTTCTGCTTCTGATGTATTCAAAGCCATTTCCGTTGTCATAGTTCCCATGTAGTAGAATCCAAATAGCTTGACCATCAAGGGCATTCTAGCGTATTTTAAGGCATCGAACCCACCTTTAAAATTCAATTCCATTATTCATTTTTAATATTTGGAACGAAAGTAGCGATCACGAGTTCCCATGTCCCATGATTATACATATAAATGTCGCATCTATGCATAATGACCATCTGTACCGTACGTATGTTATGCGTATACATATCGACGCGGGTTCTAATGAATCAGCACTATCTGATAAAAAGCGTTATCTCGCTGTGTAGATTAAAATGGTACTATGTAAACGTTACTGATGATGGACACATACAATTTTTATCCGTCTTTATCTGAGATAGCGCTTTTTAAACAGAAACGTTCAGATAGCGCTTTTTCATTAGGACCCCGCGATGGGTTGCTCGAATTTCGACACGTTATCTCAGGTCATACGAGATGTCATTGTTAACCCATATATGAACCCATATGCAATTATTTTTGAATGATATTATTCGAAAGTTACTAACTCGTTATGGGAGTGTGGCCGTATGCAATCTCTCTGTAGTTCGGTGCTTTGAAGCCAGTGTGAAACGGTACGAACATCGTGACATCATGTCCTTTTTTCGCAAGCCCGTGCATAAGAGGTGAAGTTACTGAAAGGTGGGACTTTATCGGAGCAGGAAAAAGTCCCAAGATACGAGCACCAAGACCTTCTTGCCCCACGAGGCATAAAAGTATACATGTCGCGATTAAATGCATCTGGAAAATTAATGGAAACAAATCGATTAGTCTAGAATCAGAAGGCATCAAAGTTTCGAGGTTGAGGGGAATAGGGTCCTAATAAACATCAGAAATATTTATAGACGAGACGCGGATCTACATGTCTCAAATTGCATAATAAGTTCATAAACGATGGTCTTGGAAATTCATTTTGCAATTTGAAAAAAAAGGTTCAACTCCAAATTTGTATTATTTGGTTGTAAGTCACTCATTAAGTCAAATCAGTTCATTTTACCTCAATCCTGTTCAATGCATATTTGAGGAACCACTAGGGTGATTTCGATAAATTTATGAGGGCAAGGTAAAATGGACTCGGACTTATGATCTTATAAATTTGAAGTGAAAAAATATCGAACGGTTCAAGATACTTGATTTGATTTTTACATAAACAGAAATTTGTTCAGATGAACGAACTTCGAGAATCTAAATTCTAAATTCGAGCTACCGATGATCGGCATACGACATAACGTGTGTTTTTTTTCTCGGACGTAGTAACTTGGTTTTGTAATAATGTGCATTGCTAAGTCCGAAATTATATTGCATTTTTTTATTTGATCGTACAATCGCGTAGTAATTGGATCGTATTAATATTATATGATATATCTTATCTTATAGCTCGTCTCTTGATATTTAGATTGCTTGTTATTATACGGAAGACAACTTATCTAATCTATAATATCGCATTACCGGCAATAACGCTGATAATAACCAAGTATGTACCACGTGCGATTCTGTTATTTTTTTCTTCAGTAAATAGCCGACGTAGTTATCTTTCGTCAATGAAGAGGCTGGAGTATAAAGATGCACGTAAATCCTATAAACTTTACTCTACTTTTATCTGTAGCATTTATCTGTTGAAAAAAAACGTGAAAAAAAAATGGAAAAACTTTCAGTTTTTAAAATAAATGTTAAGACATTTTGAAAGATTATTTTTACATAAGGAAATATAGATAAAACAAAGTTAAATTTGCTTTCATGACGTTATCCATGCGTAAGATGGGGTATGTAAGATTGTTCATTTGTACTTATTTGATCAAACTACATTATAATGTATGTACATTAGCCAATACTGACATTGGAGGTTTTCATGAAGAGTCAAGTTTGAAGGTACACATCTATCACGTGCGCATTATACGTGTTTATGATGTCATAATTATAACTGTTAACTGTAAATGCCTCGGCGCACAATTCACTGCCGTCATAAATAAAGGTATGAATATAATTCACGGGCGCAATTGCACAACTGCACTATGCTATAATAATCAATCTCTCCGAATTATAATGACAGGGAACTTGACTATGAGATTTTTTGAACGATTTATACGCAAAGTATGAAAATCTAAGAAAAGGAACAGCTCAGAGGTACTCGATATGACACTAGAATCGAAGGATGAGAGATGACAGAGAAATAAAATGAGAACATTATTTTGAAGAAATTTACACTTGTCTATTTCAGTGTACCATGATCAAACTTTGACCATTATTTAATACGCACCGCTGCAACAACTTATTTAATTTGATGCACACCGCTGTTGGCGAGGTCTAACGCTTCTAATCGCGATGAACAGAGTCCAACAATCACCGCTACTCGAATGAGAATCTTGTCAGCTAGCGATGTTCAAGAAGTCCTCCTCTCCCGGACTGACAGTCGGTTGGACGTGCCTATATACCGATTACGATGATAATGATATATAGTGACTGCGCAGTTTATGATTACAAGTCAATCAGGAGCTGAGCATTATAATGCATAATTCTCACATTTTTAATTGATAATTTTATTAATTAGTAACAATTAACGTGAAAGTACGATTCATTTTTCATGCATATGTCAAATTTCTTTCTTTTTCGTTCTTTTTTTTCTTCAATTTTGGTCAAGGTTTAGTTGTTCTCTGCGCGATTGCTGAAATGATGAATATTTTACAGAAGTATCATTGCTGTTGTTAATGCCGTCTTTATTGTTGTCGTTATCAGCATCACCATTCGTACTTATACGTGTAGGTGTATTAGGATCTGCCCCGTTGCTCATTTAGTGCAAAATAAATTGTAACGAAACTGTATGGATAATAAAAAAAAGTTGTTATTCCGCAGGGACGCGAATAAATTAAACAAGTTGTGAGAAGAGGGATCTTGTTTGATGTGAATTTCAAATAAATGATGTTGCATGTACTGTGTGACGTTAATAGAATCATTACACAGGTCACGGGCGTCACGTTGACGAGCTCACAAGGCCACGGTCACTTTGAGAGCTGGACTTTATAGAGTACCACAATCGCACTTTTGAAAAGTGACTCTAATGGTATTTCTGCTCTTGAAACAAAATTAGGCTGAATTGACAAAGTAATGGTATTCAATTTCTGCTTAGAATTATAGCAATAATTATTTGTGGTACGTCATCTCGTAGCGATCAAGGCATTTTCTACAAACCTGTTGTTCAATTTCTGAGTAGCTATATTGCATAAATAATAATTCAAACCGGAGGCGATACAATGATTTCAGTAATATACCAACACCTAGTTCTTATACTTCGTATCCGTATGTACTATAACTTAGTCAGATAGTCAGCCTTCGCGTGCTGACAAAATTTGACAAGGAAAGAATAGCGGCAATTGGAAATTTTTTACTTTCAATCCGGACTACGGTACTTCCGCATCTCCTCAAAATCGTTGATGCCACATTCGTTGAAAAATATAGCTGAAATGAAGCGAAAATCCCTAATACATCTCCTAAAATATTTTCATCGACAAACTTTCTGTTAGGGCTGAAAATTTTTTGACTTATAGTGAACTTACGGAATGTTGTGTAAGAATGACAAAAAACGAAACATCGAACGGAAAAAAAAAATTGATCCTTAAGAGGACGTTAAACTCTTACCACGTTTTTCGCCCCTTTCTTCTACCTTCGATCTTCTTCAAGGAGCAGCGATCAGTTTCAGAATTTGCAACTATTACTTTTGTTTGAGATGATCAAAATTTTTAGTTTCTGACATTTCGATTTTACTACTCAAAGTGGATAAAAAAAAAAAATAAATAAATAAAAAACGATTGCGGACAATACCCGAGTGTATTCAGATTTGAGTCCCTATACATACAGTACCTTATTGGGGCCTAGAGTGGCTTTGACTGGCGGGAAATTATCTGTACCTTCTGAGGGGTAAACTTTGGAGAAACGAATGAAACTGAAAGTAAAAGTAGGAATGAAGGTGCGAATCCCCACGAGTGTGGAGTACAACAGGTGGCACTTTTATTTACACATTTTTTTTTCACCAAACACGATCGTATAAACGAGTGGTGGTCCTTGATAATATGGCTCCGAAAAACGTGCTTTGAATTGGCCGCGTTGGTCGTGAGAGGCTCTTCAGAAAAATCCGATTTAACGACTGTCTAATTAGTGGTGTGAGTTCATATCGACTTGTATACGTTACACATAGAAATAAACGATTCATTGTTCTAGTTACGGATCCACTCTGAAGCGATACTGTTTGGAAACATACGCCCTGCAGCAAAATGCAGTTAGAATTTCAAGTTCGGGTCATCCTGCAGCATTTTGAAATTGATTCTAACTTCAATTTTCTATTTGTCATTCTAATTCCCAGAGAAATATTGTTTCCGCTACGATCGCGATCGTGCAGACGAAACGATATTTCCATCAAGTGTAAATTCTGAGTATGAACTAGCAAATTTAAAATTATTGTAATGGCCGAAAAAAATTCACTGTATATTTATTTCCGCAGTAATTTTCGAGCTCGAACCATTATTCGACATAACTGAAGGATCGGATCAGTGGGCCTATATTTTTAATTTCGTTTTTCGTGTATAGATTATAGCTGGCGACGTCGCCAATCAATTAGACAAATTTTTTTGCGTGGAACAGGAATTGTCGATATTTATAAAGACTCGAAATTTGAATTTCCTAACAAATGGTACTCGCAGTCGAATAAATTTTCAGCCTAGGTTTAAGGAGTATCCAGGTACGTGTATACCGTAGCCTACGTACGAGTATATGTAGCATATACAAACTCAGGCGCACCTGGCGCATCGTTGGGTACAATCATGGCTTTCCTGTCCCCCCTCGAGGGCTGCCTTATGGACTACTGTACGCAACACGCGACAGTTGTTCTATGGAGTTTCGCCGCTAAACGTCAAATCCTGAAGCTGAACCGTGCAAAAAAAAATCGTACGACGAATAACGTGGCGTAGAATTGTTTTTTTTTTTTCTTCTTCCTTTTCTTTCCCCTCAATCCTTAGGGGGAGGTAAATGCAATGCGTGTATTTCCCCATTTCGCGCGCTGTCTGTAAAAGTTACTTAACTTGAGCCCAGTATGACTCCACTTTACGATAATCAGGAATTTTATAAGAAAATGTTAGAGCTGCAAGAAAGATTGCGAAAAAGGTGAGACACTTTTTTTCAACTATTTTATTTTTTGGTGGATTTTATGAGATGAAAATTTCAAACGGAATGATTAAACCTTCGATTTTTATTCGTTTTTATACAGCGAGGAAGAGAGAATGAAGCTGGAAGAAAGGTTCAATTTACTCTCCCAAGATTCTCGTACCAGGTGAGTTTGAATTTTTTTTTGTTTTATAATAATACTGCGAATAGAAACTTATCCTTCGACGTCAGGTTAATATATGCTACGATTTGACGATGACTTAACACACTGAAAAACGAACACGTGAAATATTTCAAATTTTCAAATCTGACATTAACTTGTCAAAGTTATTCCGCTCTCAGCCTTTGATCAAATTTTGTTGACTTCATCTACGGTTAAATAAATCATATCTAAAATTATTAACTATAGGGAAAAATCGAAGAATTGATTCCTTCGTTCTATTTTAGTATCACTGGCGTACGTCGGCTGATAAACATTTTCTTCTTGTTTTTTTTCTAACCACTGAAATTATACCTCGTCCTTGACTATCATAGTGCCTAAAAAATCGGAGGGAACAGCTTATAGACTCCGTATAGAATACAAGTCTCGTTTATACCTCTGATATCGATCAGCTGGCAGCCAGCAGCTTTGGGGAATGTATACAATCGATATTCTAAACATAACTCTGGTGACACGCGTTCAGTATAAGACAAAATATAGCAAACGAATGTTCTGCAACTGCAGCAAAATTCCTAACTGAACTTTATCAAGCTCCGAAAGCAATCCCAGCGAATGTTCGAAGGCTATCGATTATCTTTGAAGCAAATAGAGATAGGCGGTAAAATAACCGCATATATGCCAGTCGCGATATTCGAACGAATTTTCATTTTCAATCGTAATTAGAAATATTTCTGGAGTTCCTCCAAAACTGGAGTTATGGAAGAAATATCGACTACTTTAGGAGATAAATATATATTTCTGTATTGAAGCTAGCTTGCAGCAGGGACTGCATACTGTAGACGAAGTTCAATGTCTTCAAATGTTGAATTACAATTTTATGAAATACTGAGATTACTGCAGCTTGTCCAGTATTTTCAAGGCTACATCATGAAATCGATTTTGAAAATTTTATGATACTGTTGAATCTTTGGCAAGAAGAATAAAAATAAAAATGTAATTTTCATTCTTTCATGTCGATATGCTAGACGAGAAACTTGTATAAACAACCTGCGGATGAGATACATCGACTTTCTCGAAGAACAGCGTCTTCGGGACGAAAGAAATCATCAGATTCTAGGATCTCTGGATAAGATTGACGGTAGTCTAACACGCATGACAGCTAGGACCGATCGTCTCGGCATTTTACGAGTAAGTTTAAGTCTGTAAAACTATTCGAACAAAAGTTGTATTATTTCGAATTTTCAAAGCTTGAATTAAAGTTTCTACCTCAACTACTGAAGCTCGCGGTAGACTATTCGTATTAACAGTCGATAACTGGTCTAGTATTATAATAGTTCAGAAATTTATAGTTGAATATCTACGAAGAGATGCCGCACCCTGCTACATCATTTTTGTTCCACATCTTACCAATAGATTTCAAGATAGAACCTACAGAATAGATCCTAGTAGAAATTTATGACTTACCATCTGAATACTTACGTTCAGTCGAGAGTTTTATCGGCACACCTCTCGCCACTTTCAATTGATTTACCTCTGTGATCGATATCGACTGTTGTCAGTACAGACCCTGAGTTGGCAGTGTTTGACATGCGCCTATATTTCATTTTCAGAAACAGTACGAAGCCTATCTACTGCGTGTATATGCGAATCGGAATGCAGGAGATGGAACTGGTGATAGCGGAGTCGGTAGCCACGATGAACACAGATCACCAAAAGCCAATACCTTGCAGATGGAGAAAAGCTCGCCCTCGACGCAGCGCGTGATAACGCAAAACGCAGGGAATCCAGCATTTTTCATCCCTCAGACAAATTACCCGCAGTCTTATATCGGGGCTTCTAATATCTCACAGTTTAATGTCCCGAGATACACACCAGGGCAGGAAATTCCACGAGTTCACGTTATGCAGGCCCATGGGCAAGGGGACGGTTCTACGACTGTACAGCCTCAGTGTACGCCGCAAATCTTCTACGGATCTCAAAATCTGAATACCACAGATAATCCCGTGTCTAAAACCCAGCTGATGCCAAATGTTTCGCAACATATCCGAAACTACCCCCAACAGTTCCGTTCGGAAGTCTTCTCACGATCAAACAATCAGTTGGCTCCAAATATCGCGCAAGACATTTCGAATCAGTACTCAGGAATTCCTCGATCATCATACGCAGGCGACCCAGCGATGATGCGCTCGCAGAATCTCCCCGATTCTCGTGGAGTCAGATCCGCTGATTTTCAGCCACTACCTGGCTTACAGTCCGAGAGAGAAAATAGAAGAGATGTGAGAAATTTTTCAGGGAATTCAACCGATGAGGCTTTCGGTCCTTATAGACATAGTACACCACTTCCTGGTTACTTGGATTACTCGACCAGATATTCGAGAGATGCTACTGTGCAGGACTCTAATGCCCCTCTTCGTTATGGATTTACGAGGAGCGATTTAGAAAAGGTCATTAATAGAAACGAACCAATTTTGCCTAAGGATTATCTTCATAATCCTGAAACTGTGAAACCAGCTGCTATGCACACTTCAAAGTTATCCTCACTTTTGCAAGATAAACAAAGAGATTCCGATGCTAAGCCTGCAGGCAGAGGTTTGAACGACGATGAGCTCGATCAGTATATACATAGAATTCGAAGTCTTCATCGCGACAATGATCAGAGTCTCGAAGCTCTTGACATTGAGCAAAATACCAGCGGCGATTTGCTGAATGCCACTCTTTCGGACGATGGTCCTGAACAGATCTCGCTTCATTCGGATGATAAGATCAAACCCATAGAGACTAAAATTCTTTCGGACGATATGAAGAGCGTTTTTGCACTTGCAGATGGTTTTGTCGCTGAAACAGGAGGACTGGGCGATCATGGATCTCAGTTCAAAAGTGACTCGTTTAACGATCCTGAAATTCCTTCTGAATCCGTTTTTAGCCCGCAAATATGCAACGAGAAAATTATTGCGAAACCAACGTTTGCTGAGTCGAAAGTTTTAAGTCCGGTAATGCTAAAGGCTGATACGATATCCGATAATTTATCCACTTCTGTCACACGAGATGACATACTTTCGGAAACACCGTCTGTCGGGGTAAACCAAATCCCAGATACGTCTGCGATTGCGAATGGTAAATTTAGGTCTAAAATTACGCCACCAATAACAGACGTAGATACGTCGCGACTAAATATCGCGGATGTTGCGACAGTATCTCAAAATAACCATCTTCGTTCAAATGAACTCTCGCCAAATGAACGGAGCGGTAATCAGGCACTAAACAGTTCGTCGCAAGAATATATGAAAATTTTAGAAGAGAAATCCAATCCCGAAATAGAAGTTATCAGCAAGAAACGAACGCCGATTGAAGTTCCGAACGTACAGTCAGCGATAAAAAATCACGGCTCTTTGCCCAAAGAAATAGAAGATCACGAGGATATCGAAGGAGACAAAGTGAGTTTGATCGAAGGAGAACAGATGCCTGAGCAAGTAATTGACGTCATTAGAGAACTGGAACCACCAAATTTGCAACACTACGAGAAAAATATTGTCGAAATTCGTGTAGGTAATGAGGATAAGAAGGACGTTGACCCTCGGCAACCAGTACCTGATCGTGTCGCTGGATCTAAGATTCAGGAGACCGAACTAGATAGCGCACTGCAGAAAAATCCGGTCCCAAGTAATGCGGCGAAAATTTTACCCCAAGATTCTATAGCGAACAAAATCCGTGCAGAATCTGATGTCACTGACCAGAAATACTCAGAAGCGGAAAAAATAGAAGAGCAGATTTTAGATTCCGCGAAAGAAGAAATAAATAACGATGGACGATATCGGGATGACGCTGCAGAACCAAATTTCGGTCAGGAATATCCGACTTACGAACATCAGCCCGGAGAAAATTTCGCACAAGACGGAGATTCGAATCGTGACGCTGATCAAAGATTTGAACGGAATCCTGAGCAGCTATATGATCCCGTTGCTAGTGAGCAACTTGACTATGATGGTATGCGGATTAATAATGAATCTAATCGACTGGACAAGCCGTACATTCCTGCATTCGATGAACCGTATGATTCAAATCAGATATATGACGAAAATAAACAATACGAAACAGACCCAAGTGGAGAAAATGCACAGGAATCTAACGCACAATTCGCTTATGATTCCAGTCAACATTTCGAAGGTGATCCGAACCAACAGTACACAGCTGATCCCAATGAACAGTACTCAGCTGATCCCAATGAACAGTATGCGATTGATCCAAGTGAACAATACGCGACTGGTTCGAGCGAACAGTATGCGACAGATCCTAACGAACATTTTTCAGCCGATCCAAATGAACAATATCAAACTGATCCAAATCAGCAATATGCAAATGATCAAAATCAAGAATATACAGGTGATTCAAACGAGCAGTACGGTTATTATCAGAATCAACCTTACGAAAATGATCCGAATGCGACATATGAACATGGGGAAAATGAACAGTACGATTATGGCGCCGATCAGGGCTATCAGCATGATCCTAATCAACAATTTGAACATGATCCGAATCAACAATACGAACTTGATCCGAATCAACAGTACGAAAATGATCCGAATCAACAATACGAGCATGATCCGGATCAACAGTACGAACTTAATCCGAAGGAGGCTTCAGCGCAAGATCTCGGTCATGAATATAAAGGGGAGGAATACGGTGAAAATCAGATTGGCGAGTCAGTCGGGTACGGAGAGCCCGAGCAGGGTAGCAATCAACAGTTTGATAATGACTCGCAACAAAATTACGCCGAGCATGACCGTAATTTAGAATCTTCGAATCAAGATTATCAAACCGCAGCTAGTTCTGGAGAACAAAACGAAATTGAAGCTTCAGCTGTGACGGGCGATTCGTATAATCAGGAATCAGCTGACCCCGGTGACCTTGCCGCGAAGGAATATTCTGCTGACGAAAAGAAGAAGAGTAAAGATGTAATCAGAGCTTTGTTGGAGTCCGATACTGAAAGTACCATCGAAAGAAATCCGTCGAATAACACAGAGAGCGATTTCGACTTTAATTAGATCGTTTTTTTTTTTTTTTTTCTCTTTTTATATTGCATTAGTTTTCTTCGATTATATTTGAAATATTTATTTAACATTACACTGCAGCAAATAGAGTATATTATATTTATATATTTATGTAAGATTGAATGATATTTATCAATAAATGTTATATATCTAGCCTTGCGAAAGGTCAAGCACTGTACAATTAAAGTGATTTTTTTTTTGTAGAATAATAATTAAATTGTATGCCCATTAAATTGTGATCATTACTAAATTCGATATTCGCAAAATTGACCGTTATGCCAAGTGTGTGCGTTCTTTTTTCTTATTTTCTTTTTTTTTCTTTACCATGTTCGTTTTTAGATCCAAACATGCTGATGACGAATCACTCATCAGAATATAAGAACCTAACACGAAGCGTGAATACTCGTATACCGGTGCATTTGTAAATCTTTACGTCTGGAATTTATTATCATGATTCGCGAATAAATCGCCTCTTCTCTTCTCGAGCAAGAGCGCGGAGTAAACACGTCTTTCTAGTTCTTATGGATTTTCGGATGACCAATCAAAGCTACGGTTTGATACACAGAGCTCCGCGTTTGCGCCAATCAAATGGTCCGTTTCCACGTTTCCTCGTTGACTCGCCGTCGCCCTCGTGGGTTCCAGCGTTCCTGGCATTCAGTGTATATTGTATACTCTTCGAATGGGCACCGACACCCGGCTAAGTAACCGACTAGCCTATAATAACGAAGCTTTAACAAACAAGCGTGACTATACGCACCTGTGACCCTCGGTACAACGCTGACTGAACGCTGACACTTGCATCTGTTTGATCAGTGCCTCTACGCAGCTACGCACAGCATTTACACGGAGAATCGCGCGTTCCCGCACAGCACATCGACGTTGGAAACACATTTAAAAAGTTGGTTTTGGATAATGTTTATTGTTTATAGTTATAATTATCACGATTAAACTGCATAATTTCACGAGTCTACTTATTTCGTATATTCTTTCCGCTATTTTCTTTAACACTGCGGAGATATAAACGTTGTTATTATTCATGACTGCTGCATGGTGCGTTGGCAGTTTATCGCCGTTGAGTGTGTTACACTATACGTATAACTACACTCCTATTTCCGCTGCTCTGTCAAATTGTGTTTGGAGTTATTACTGCAACGTTTTCACGGTTTTGAGGTACGATGAAAGTCTGAATACTGCAATATAAAATCAACATTCCTTGCGATCTTTTCGCAGCTCTCAGTCAACCGATATTCAAAATATAAGAAATATTATAACTGAAAATGTTTTGATAGATTTGACAGTGTTTGGATTAACCGGACGCATGTGCCACGATGATCCAATGAACTCTCGTTATCGACTAATCGCACGTTCATACTGCATTGAATTTTTTTTTCTTTTTAATAAAACGGTTATTCTCGATTCAATGCTGAAAAATTACCGTACGTAACGTGTATACATATAACGATGTTTATTAACGACTCACTTCACGTCTACTCAATTATAAAACATCGCGCATGCATTATATAAAAACTGTTTACGAATCATTTAAAAAACGGCATGGTATATGAGCGTATATTTTATATTAAATTGTAAGTCACGAGAAGTATAGGTTAATATAATATACGATCAATTTACAGCCATGGAAGATGTTGCTGCAAACGGAATCAACGAGTCAAACAGAACGTCGAATCTTTGTTTCGAACTTGACGGTGAAGGAGACGCTGATAGCTCTACGACACCTGGACATAACAACGACCTTCATCGGGATAACCGTGAGTGTTTTACAATTAATTAATTTGATCATTTTGAAGAGTCAAATGAAGTGAAATTAAGGCGATAAGTTTTACTTTTCGGATTTTAATAATATGCGAATTTTGAATACATATATTTACCTCTTCGATTTTCAACCAACTTCATACATCGACGATAGATATTATTTTTTTTTTTTTCTTTTAGCAAAATTCACCAAACTTCATGACATTCGTTGACAGAAAAGAAACTCGTAATAAATGTCCACGTTATTTTCGTTATCTTCCAATTAAACGCTGAAAATGTTGTTACCGCATTAACTCACGTGGCGTTCTAAATTGCCATTGAAAAATCGCGTGTCTCCGTGGCGCCAACCGAACTTTTGACTTCCAATTGCCCTAAAGGAGTCGTAAATAAACTACGCCCAGTTTAATCTGAATCGTTTATCCTTGGTGTTCGTAGTGGCGTGATGCCAGTAAGTAAGTAGTTCAGAAAACTATTTAACCGCCAGTCGGCTGCACGATTATAATTTTCCATATTAAGGCGAAGAAAATTCTCGCGATATATTTAACACGATTTTAATTCTAAATTATGTACAATACACTCCCTTTTTCTTCACCTTCGAATAATTTCATCATGGATTCAGAAATACGATTTCTTTCACGAAAATTATGAATCTCGGATTAGTTACTTGTGCACTGATATGCGATTCGGTGAAATATAACCGACGTGAAGAAACCTTACATTATAAAAATATGAATTTCTGATTAAAGTATGCAAAAATGGAGACAATAGACAGTAAATATTTTAGAAACAGGACTATTCTTGTTAGGGTTAAAGTGATTTGAAATGGGTCAGTTATCCTATTGGCACCTGACCACAGATGTCGAATCAATTGAAACTCGAGCACAACGAAGTACTCGATCCATTTAAACTGTCCTGCGAGCTCATGTTCATCAGAGAAGTCGTTTCAATCAGCTAATGGTCTTTGGGTATTATTTGCGAAGAGGTCGATTATGACGGCTTTTGTCTCACGTGATTGTGATTAGTCAGAAAGTCTCCGATATTGGAGCTCGGAGAGCACTAAAAATTATCGACGGATGAGAAAGTCGATTAAAATAATATATGTCGGTTAAAAATGAGGTTCAATTTCTAGGAAAAAAAAAAAAAAAAAACAGTGAGATAAAATAATCCGTCACCAATCTAAGAATACAGAGTACTACGTATAATACGCCTCTCGTTTCGCATCTTAGAGGGCAATGCATTACGCATTTACAGAACAACAAACTCTGTCCTTGATCTAAAATTGGCAAAGGAAAACTTCATCTCTTGATACATAAAAGTTTAAAAAACGGAATTCGACCTCCGTTTTCTAACATGCTCGTTATTTTTTTGAACTGCAGAATTGGGCCACGATCGGTTTCGATCGTCTCAAGATCCTGCATCCAAGGATTTTTCCGATTTCGATTTTCTGTAATGCGAATGATCGACTCAGGATCCGACGAATGACCCGAAGCTTGCCTATATAATCCCAAAACCTTTTAGTGCTCGAATCAAAGTGATAAATATCACATAGATCCGTACAAATTTGATCTTGATTCGGTATGAATTTATATCTCAATCCTTTTAATAGAGACACGTTACTTTGAAGCCAAGTCCGATTTAGTTGTGTGTTGTGTACATATTTAAACTAGTATCGAGGTGTCAGAGTTAGACAGTTTCTTCGGCTCGTTGGTTACGCGAATAGAAACACAAGAGAAGACAAGAACAGTTCATTCGGTGTATAGCTGCCAGCAAGCCACGAATAGGATACAGCAGTGGGTTCGTTCTTTCGAACAATTCTATCGAAGTTATATTACCCAGTATATCTTATTGACCGATCGTTTTTTGATGCGTTTTAAATCTGCGAGAGCGGTGTGAGATAAAATTTGTGATCTTTACTGTACAAACGCCTGTGCGGTTACTCGACTCCGTCAGTACGAACTGTTTTCCGGAGTGAAAAAGCTTGCTAGGCGTAGAAGTTACGTTATTATTAAGGTATATGTGAAAATAGTGCAGAACTCTCTTGTAATTTGTCCGAGAAAAGAAAAAAAAAAAGAAAAATTCCCATCACACTTGAAAAGCGTCCATTTTTTGTTGTGAATTTTCATTAGCCAAATCACACACGTGCAAATAACAAATTTCTCTGAATTTCGCTATATTTCTAATTTTCACAGAGGCGTTGCATATCGAAATCTGTGGTACAGGCGTATGTACAGATGTCGTAGTAGTTAGAAAATTCCATCGGCTAGAGGTCTTGGTGTTTAAATAGAATATACAGCGATTCATGCTGAACGTACTGTTGAGGTCTGTAAGCGATTTTCGTCGTCAATCTTCTTCTTCTTAAATTACATATACGGTATTTATATGTACATATAATTTTTTTTTTTTATATCTAACGATTACTCGGTCGTGTAAATTCTTTGGCATCGTCTACTGATCGCGAGTGAAAATTCGCAGTAGTTGCCAACAAATGACGTGGATTTATTGAGAATTCAAGAAATTAGGTGGCGTCATGTACTGTACGTGTATCAAATTCCTTTCTATATCAGTCCAACTTTAACGCAATTAATTTTATTTTTTTTAGATACTAATTGCGTTTTACAATACACAAAAATTTTAATTACTTTCAATTTTTACGACGAAACTGCGGCGAGTCAACGAATTTCATTTTCCAAAGGCCTTTTGATGTACATCAGTTACCTCATTCACCGATTGCATGTTATAACTTCATCTTGAAATAAGATAACAGAATTATAGGTGTGTTTTTCACTGCAACAGTCGTCGTCATATTATCTACGTGATTAACGGAAACGAATTGAAATCACGCGCAGCTCGTGTAAACCGCGGGTTTCCGCATCTTTATGAATTAATATAAGAATGCATAATTATGTGTTGCACATTTTGCACAGAATATAGCAACTCTGTATAATATGAATCGATGAGTTATGATGTTCTAGACCCGCGCGCTTATCCATGAATCACGTTATAGATATTAGCAGGCCAACGCGAGTTACGTAAATCTTTTTAGGGGCGATTGAAATAATTCAGCCATTGACACAGCAGGTTAATCGAGCAGAGACTATAATAATAGATAGATAGATAGAGAGAGAGAGAGAAAAAGAGAGCTCTATATTATGCAAAGAATTTACGTATGAATACTTAACGCACATATACACGGTGACCTTGAAACTCCACATATATGGAATAGATCGAATCGCAGTAACGTTGCAAGGAATAATTTAGCTATCCCTATAGTTCAGTCAGTTAAACTATATGTATACCTATTCAACCAACGAAAATTGACCGATCATATTTTTGACCCGATCGATTGATCCGTTTTTTTTTTTTTTTTTTTCTGTTCTTGGTAACTTAAAAATTTGGCTATACGAAAACTTGTTATTTTTTCTTCTGTAAAATTTAACTTCGTAACATTTGGAACAGAAAAATATTTCGGAGGTATAATAAAAATATAAATATGCTCCGGTGAAAACTTTCGTTTTGAATCGATTCAAAGAAACACGCTCTCAGTATGATATTTTTGTCCAATTTAACGTGGAATATTGCCCACGTGCGTTTTTATAAAGAAAAATTATCCTTCTCCTACCGTAGCTGTCTGATGGATTATCAAAATTTGTCGTATCTATTTTGCAAAAATTGAGGGCCCCGAAAAATCCCACAAAATTCACGTGATGTTTTTTTTTTTTTTTTTTTACGACGTTCTCTGTACACGAATCGCAAAAGAAATCATAGGAATGGAGACAGGTAAAAAAATTAATATGCAAAAATCGGTGGAATGACCCGTATTTATTTTACTTATTTTACTATACATACGTTCTTGCATATAGTTTTGGTACGTATGTAGACGTGTAAGGCCTCAGTGAATACAGTAATTTTGTACTGATTATTTTTGTCGTAGTCTATAGAATATTCTTAGAGACGGTTGTTACAAGATATATTCTTGTCGCTTTGAAGTGTGGATTCAGGTTGCTTAAAATAGCTTCGGTATAATAACTGAAGATAAAACTATACATACTAAAGTAAAATAAATCTAAACTAGACCGAGAGTTGCAGTTCGAAACTAAAGAAAACTCATCCAAGTCGTGCGAAAATAAGACTAATATAATCAGCGAAAGTGGAAATCAGAAGAAATTGAAAAACGAATCTGACCATATGTCGAGCAGAGGCGTCATCTCCGAGGACAGTGAGGCTTTTGGTAGCGGCCGTCGTGTCCACAAGACTTTCTTCATCGATTTGGACGAAGGTATAAATGCTTGCTAATATAGACTTTTGTTTCGACAATTATTGGTAAAATTTCTCAAAAATTACCGTAAATATCGATCACGAGTCGGGGTTCAGGCCGTATGAAATATTTTTTTACAAATTCAAAGAAATCCCAGCAACTCCGAAAATTTATTTATTTTTAAACAATTTATTTATACACGCATAGCATTTCACATACGATTCAAATCACACGAAACAGACTTTCTCGAATACTTCGAGTGAAAAAACCTCTGAAAAATATTTTTTTTTGAACATCATTTTATACTTTGCGTAAAAAGAGACACTCGAACTGCTTCTTACCATTTCCGGTCAATCACTCTTACCGCAAACGCAGCAAGCCGTGAAATTTCAAACATTCAATGAAAATGGCATTGACACTCATTCACGGCCCGTGTGATAATCATGATAAACGGAACCGCCAACACTCGTCGACATACCTACGAGGCGAAGATTCAGACTTTCAGAACTGCGTATTCGCTGCTTTAGTACCACATGTGAAGTTGGCTGTAGCTGTGTTGTTCCGTTAAATGCAAGGACAGTTTCTGATACGTTATCTTTCTCGGTAGTCTATAAATTCCAGAGCTCGCAGCTTTCGACACGATAGAAAAGTAAAATATCTTATACTGCACTTACCAGTTCTCTTCGCGTAATAATTTTACTGTCTAAAAGTGTCGCGAATTTGTATAATTGATCATCCAGCTTTACTCTTATGATTTATTTTGTTGATCTGTGACTGTGAATAATTCGCTTTTACTACACGACGCAAGAAGGGAGACGAAATTTGCGAGAAACAGGAGCCGAGACGACGTCCTTATTTTAGAACGATAATTGAAATGAATTTTCAAGAAGTTCACAAACCTGCTGTTCTTAGTTTTCGTCATAAAAAAAGGGGCAAAGGTAATATTATTACGTAATAAGAAAAGAAAAACTTTGTCCGAACTATAACCGATCGGCGAAGTGGATATCGGGCCAAAAACGGGACCATTCCAATATTTAAAGAAAAAGCAAACATGCAATTAGTTTGGTTTT
This sequence comes from Macrophya alboannulata, assembly GCA_949628255.1. NCBI lineage: Eukaryota > Metazoa > Arthropoda > Insecta > Hymenoptera > Tenthredinidae > Macrophya > Macrophya alboannulata. Next base: position 39,540,428 of record OX451207.1, on the reverse strand, counting down.
AATTATATTATCAATTAAAACCGAACTTCAGTATAACAGATTTTACGTAAACGAGTTTTTCATACGCCTCTCACTCCTGTGCGGTGGTAAGCTTAAGTAAGCATTCATCGCCCTCCACCCTCGTAATCTAATGACGTAATATTGGAATGAGCAGAAACTTGATTAAAGCCGTAATTTCCGTTTCTCGGTTCGAGGAAATTCTCATAATTAGTGGAGAAAATTTGTACATATACGGATAAACTCTCTCGCGAGAGATTCGTGAATCTATTTGAAAATCTCAGTTACTATGATTGTGAATTTTTAGCAAGAGGCTGCTTTTTTGCCATTTTTTGCCATGATCGCAGCTAGCCTAGGCGCCATATCCCGCCCAGAGTCTAGAGAAGGAAATATGTAATAGCTAAAGAATGAAAGGTCTGAATCTGTTGGCATAGATTCAGCTATGAGTTCCTCGCCCTGACTTGCCAAAAAATACCGCGATCGATGGAGTAAAAGCTGCTGTGAGAACCCGGCATATCATTTCTCAAGTAAATAAATTTCACACATACCTACATGCACACAAATATATATGTACAATACATCTAGACGCAATATCTTCCGTAACTTGAGTGAGGTAGATAATTATTCATTTTGATTGACGTGATAATACTGTCCCGGGTATGTCCGTCTGATTCGAACGTGAAATAGATATTTTCGATATGTAATCTTTTTTTGATCTACGGAGCTTTTTAATCCGAGAGGGCCTGTCTGTCCCGAATTAATTCTGTAAATTTTCTAGTAACGGTAATTATAGTTGATAAAGTGAATTTTATTTCATGAATCGCATGTGACATTTTATTCTAAAAGTAATTTTTTCGTTAGTATCCGCGCTATCTATATTTTCATTGGCTATCATTTCAGCCGGTTACCCAGATAGCATTTATCTCGTGACTTAATCGAATAACAAGACTTTGAATTTCCAAATTTTATCTCCACGTCGTCAGTGTCTATGACCAACTTCTGAACGTTCTTGGATATTCGGAGCATAGCTAAGTGCTTCTAATTGCTCCTGAAAAATGAATATACGTATATTTATTACGAGATTCAACGTAAAAATATCAGCTGTCTCGATCCTGACACGATATTTTAAACAATATCATATATTATCCATATGAAAATATGAAATAACAGCCCGGGTCGATAGGGAATTGGAAAATGTAGGGTCAACTCTGATCCCTGACGTCTACAGCGTCGCGGTAGCCAGACCGTGCGCGTGTTAAAAACTTTAAAGATTTATTTCTCAAGAACGGAAAGAACCCGTCTGCCATTTTTTTTTTTTTTTTTTTTTACAGACTTTTCAAATTCTTAAAACTTTATTCGTGATCTTTTACGAATTTATTGTGCATCCGCCTCTAATAGGTACTTTTAAACATGAAATAATTTTTATTTTGAAATATTGACATCAATATACATACTTTGGTAATTTTTTATTGATTCATTTCTTTCTCATCTATGATCTTTCATATCAGCATCAATGTCGATCGAGTTCTGATTCTGTAAAAATTGTAACAATCATATAAATTAAAAATAAAATAAAAAAACGTCTCTGCAGTCTAAGACCTGACTGAATTTTTTCACTTAAGTATAATATCTTTAGGAAAGTATGCCACAACATGAGCGCGTGTTGGTCAAGCGACCGGTCAGTTTTCTCGCCTAACTAACGATAGGTGTATGTGAAATAAAAGAAAAAAAAAAAAAAAAACGGTGGGGATTTCCTTTGACGAATAGAACAGAATAGATCTTTTCTGTAGGGATATTAATAGCCGTCCGAGCATACGTATAGATACGCAACTGTACACATCTATGCATCAATATACATACCTTAACTTGTCCGACATGCGAGTTAATTCTCCCGCATATGACATCGACAAAAAAAAAAAAAAAAAAAAAAAATCTTAACACTCGTACACGTACGTATGTTACGTGTACGTAAACGTGGCCGATATCGGTCCCTGCTGGTCCGCCCTTGTAGCTGCTACCGCTTATACTTTTAGTCTTTAGATCTTTCTCCTACTGAATAGTTTATATCTTATACCGCGACTGTCTAACTGGCAATATTATACGGTAGTCAGTATGTCGAGAGCTTGTGAGATGTTCGGATGTTAGTAGTACATCGTGCGTGGTGACCCGCGAGTTTATTTTTGCGATTATACAGAAATATAACAGAAATATTTTTAAACAGACTCGAACGTTCGAGAATTATTTTGGTAAAGTTTGATTCATTGATGCAAGATGCTATATACGAGTGAAAGCTTTGAGAAAGCTATTCATTTCTATCTAGACACGTATGGGTTCATTTTTGGAGTTAATTTGAAATTAATCATTGGCCATTCACTTTTTATAGCGATTGAATTCGGATATAGCTAATTGTAAAGTTTCATTTGTGGCGATTTAAGTGATTTTTGAAGCTAATAACAAGATATGTAGGTTATAATAGTCACAGAAATTATCCACGTGCTTGGAGTTTGATCGGTTTAGTTCATCGACCGATGATCGATCGCTTTTTTGTTCTCAATTATGTGCAATACGTACTAATCCCGACACCGGATGAAATGAGTTATTGATTAGTCGGTTACGTTGATACAGAACTGATAATCTTCTATTTTAATCCCGGTTTCTATGGATTAATTCAATCGAAGATCTCGTTACGAACGCTAATGTGGAGAATTTTTTCAGCCAGCTTTTTTTTTTTCGAGTTTTTATAAAGCTTGAAATTTTCAATTTTCGCGGACAATATGGGAGTAACATTTTCGCGATTGCATTATTCATTTTCCGTTGAACAATCGAATTGGAATTTTTGAAGATAAGGTTGATAAAACTTTGAGAAATTTATTTTTATTTTGAGATTAAAATTGAGCGGACATTTTTGTTTAAACGACATGAGTTTCAGGAGCTTAATTACTCGATGGTCACTCATCGTTAGCTTTAAATAGACTCAGGTTTTATTTTTAACTGACCCTCCTACAATCCCGTTCCGTCAGATTGAAATATTCTTTGCATCGGCAGAACGAATTTAGGTACGTTTTCACGGTCATAAAAAGTTTTTCACTGTCTTCACCGAGTCAATACCCTCATACTTATAATCCCAATTATTTTCAACTGGTATGAAATTTGATAACGAATTAAGCAACTCAACGCAATTCATCATATATACGATTAGCGAATGAGTATATAAGCGTAACGTTCATGAACAACAAGTCGTATACAGATAACGAACGAATCCGGTAATTTGATTTATTGCTATAGTTTGGTACGAGTATACTTGCACGTCGAACCTCGGCCAGATAACGCACAATCGTGAAAAGCCTGATACTTTGCAATACAGGGTATAGTGCAATCTTACAATTAGTGCTATACTTATAACTCCGTCAGATCCATGCAAACACTGCCGATCAAGCAGAACTTGACATTACAGATCGTGCGTGTAGAGGGTACAAATTAATCAATCACCATATTTTTAATAATATACATTAATACTTATCGCATATGGTATGATTTGGATAAGTTTGTACGAGTATGTTGCAACAGCATCTCGTGCGTCAGATCAAAATCGTATCATCCAACATAATATAGGTACTGTCTTATTGATGTAATATCTTGGATTAGATTGTTTGCTTGGAAATAACGTTATAGGCGAATGATATATCTGAAGGTATCAAAGAAACTACTATCCAAAGAAACGGTTTGAGATAAAAAAAAAATCTTTCAGACCATAAAATAAAATTTGTGTGTTCTGCATAGTAACTTTTTGGTGAATTTTTTCTTACGAAAGAGAGAAACATATTTATAGCTGATCAATTGCTGCACAGATTATAATGCTATTAATTTCACGTCTGAGGAGTGTCTGCAGTTATCTTTGGCAGGACACACTCATTTCTAGCAAAGTCAACGCGCTCAATCGTCGAGACATCCGAAGCTAAATAAGCGGGTCTATTTTTAACCACAGATTACTAGGCTTTACGATATGAAATTATCCTAGTTTACCGACTTAACTAATATTTGATCTTACGTCGAACTTCGCGAAGTTTCATAGAAAATTGTTATTTTTGGAATAGTATTGAGAGTCGTATATAAGAGTCATTGCATATGTTGAAAACGCTATTAATTTAGCATAATTGAATATGGAGCTGTGAACAATGAATCAATATAATAGCGATGTTTGTCGTGTAACATGTATCAACATGAGAAGATTTATTGCTCTGTCAATGATTTGGTCTTATTCACATACGACGATATGTATGGTACATATACGTATGTACATATTTTTTACTCTACAATGACATTGCTAATAATAGCATAAAGTCATTTGGATCAACAAGAAACTTCGCACAACATGTTACAATAAATTATTTCTCCCGTTAACTTTTTTCCCTTAATTAGTAGCTGCGATATTTTTTGGAAGCTAAATATTTGAGCATTACCTTTAATTCCGGTTAATTGGTAATTGACATTTAATCAAATATAGAGATCTTAATAGCAGACATTTTAACGTTCGTACAGACTATCAAAAAAATATATACATAATTTCATATTTTACCTTTTCCTTGAAATTCTAGTAGATTTTTCTCTCTCGTTTTTCAATAATTGCCCGTCATTAGATCATTCGTAATTGTGACCTAAAGCCGGACATTAATTGCATCATATTTATGGGATACTAAACGAGAAAGGTTAAAATCGATCAAAGCGTCTTTTATGAAGAACAAACATGTCCCTTTATTGCCTTATACCATACGTTGATTAAAGAATGAAATCACCTTCGGAATTGGCCTTTGGTTGACAATAATTGTCTTCACACATCGCGTACGAGGCTAATTGAACTTTTAGATTGACGAAGTGAGATGATAATATAAAAACCAACGAGCTGAATCTTATACGAGTTACGGTTTACTATAAGCTATATAGTTTTTTGGAGTATGCATAAATGGCCAATGATAATATAGTTCTCGTAGAAAAAGCTAGGCTGGCAATGAACAATTCCTAATTGAATAGTTGCGACGTATTTCTATAAATATATAGATAAGTTACTATTATTATAGCCAACGATATTCTCGTTGACACTGACATTGGCAGTGAACCATGGTGCTTGGAAAGGAATTTAATTTGGTCAGTGACATCGGACCTTCAACAGTTACCGAATGGCTTGCAAAGACAGGGCAAACCGAACGTAATGGTAAATTAGAATTGCGCAATTATTACGTAATATACATACACTCGTAGCTGTTATATGATTGTTAAGCTCATTGTTACGTACAGAATCATTGCAGTCATGGAGTGAAGAAAAAAAATAAAAAAATGGGGGTACAACACAGCGGAGCTGTGCTAATTTAAATATAAACGAAGACACGACGGCGATCGAGAAGAGGAAACCTCTTTTATACTTTCGTCAAACTCCTTTTTTACTGACCCAACTTTTTTTTATCTCTGATTTCAGGCAGCGAGAGCCCAGTATTTGGATTAGAAGGAGGAGTCGCAGGGGTTGGTCAAGGTGTTGGGAACTCGATGAGACTGACTCCTCATGAGCTGCCTAACGAGATATCAGCGCCTTATGAAGTGCCGCAATTTCCCATCGAGCAAATCGAGAAGAAACTTCTCATCCAGAGACAGCTGACCGTCAAGTGAGTAGATTCGTCGATTCATTTATGAAAATTGCGTTACATCTCGAGGTTTGCCCGTGCACGTAATTTGATCAAATAGAACGAAATAAAATCGCATTTCTTATTTAGATAGATAATTTGATATAATAACTGTCCAATTTTTTGATACAATAATTTAGAAATAAGAAATCAGCATTCTAGGCAATGGATTACGCGTTAGGGGTTACCTGCTGATAATAATAGCCGGACTGTAAGTGATAAAAGCGTTTCGAGTCGGACGGATCGATATTTCGTACATATTGCGCAGCGGAATCGTCCAACTGCGTGGCGACACAGAATGAATAGTTTGATATACGCGGTCTGAGTATAATAGTAGCCTACGTAGTTCAGATTCTTTTATTTTTCACCTTTCTATACAGTTTTCCATGCATGCCATGTATATGTACAATAAAACATGTAAACTATATCTAAACTGGGAGTGAGAAGACACGACGCAGGCGCAACTTCGGAGTGGTTACGTTTGCAAATTCATTAGAAATTAAATATTCAACGTGCTGCTTTAATGACTATATCCTAAAAATAGTACATCCAACCTCCGTAAACGTTTACCCCGCAGCAAACAACGGTTAAAATTTTCTACCATACGGAAGATCTATATGCAATCTTTGGCAATTATTTTGCCAAAATTTAAGTGATAAAGTAATATCACTGCAGCGAATACCTGTAATTATCGTTCGATAACAAGATCGCAAATCAATTCGATAATTTCGTTATCGAATTATTAGATAAATAGAACATTTATCCCTCGTTATACCCACAAAGTTCAGACTATCTCGTTTAATGTAGCATCGTCTTAAAAATATTCGTTATCTATATGTTGTACATGCAAACCGTTGCTGCAGACAAAACAGTAATAACATCAGCACACGCTCAATTCTTACTGTATAATATCTTAAGTATACCTATAACGCATATCATAATATGCGTATTTATATCATAGTTATTCGCAGCTCGGTATCTCGGATTTCTGTTTGTCTCATACTACGTTGTAGTCATTTTTTTTTATTTTTCCTCGTGCCAATTATAGGTAGGATGTAGATGTGTCATTAGATAGAATAATTAATAAACAAATAAGAGTTGGCGAAGGTATATAATGTGACAAGTTTAAAATTTGAATGTAATAATCATTCGCATTCATTGTCAATAACTGCATATAGTTATTATTGATCGGGTTTCGATTTAAATTCGTTGTTTGTACTGTATCTATAATTCTAAACTCACGTTCGAATGACACGTCTCCCGGCATATATTAACTCTTCTATATCTAGTCACCCTGCACCTAGATGTTGTTTGCTGATTCCTATATTACCTATGCTTCCTTATTATTCACGTGACATGTATTGTACGTACAATAAGCGTCGAACACACACACACACACATACATCTATATGTAAATTTCAAACGCACGCGAGAAGAGGAGAACGTGACGCGAGCTTTCCAGCAAACTAACATGACAGAGACAATTAGACACAAAGGCGATATGATTGGGTCCTGTATAGGTGCAATAATATCGTTTTGTGTTTTCTCTGTATGGCTGAATGTGGCTGAAAAGCTACCATGTATAGCCTGCCCGCCTGCCTGGCATGCTGCAGTGGCACCGCGCACCGCAAACCGTTGATCAATAACTCAACGCACCTAACTGGCACCCGGATACCTACCCTAACTCCAACCTCAACCTACTTTTATTACGAACTCACCTAATCCAATAAATAGTAATTAAATATACGGGCAAGGCTATATAAGCTATTTGCTACGCGTATAGCTTCCCAACGCCTGCAGATGACCTCGGACCGAGGCGTCGTAATTGTCGTCAATGCACATTATAATTCTTATGTTATAGACGTAATTTGACGTGAGATTATTATTCAACGAATCTACGTTATTGTAACTATCAATATGATAGTTCAGACATGGAGAAAGAAAAAAAAAGTCTGACCTTTCTGATCAAAATTAAGTCTTTACAAAAATCTCATTTCACTCCGGTCGTCAATAAAGTTTGAATTTATTGATGTTCTTAGTTGAAATTGTGTATACCTAAATATTGCAGCATGCATCGATATATACGCTGCGGTTTAGTTGCGGAAAATTGTCTGCATACCGGTGCTCCGAGTAGGTATCTTATATCCAGTTTCGCTTGACTCCCATATTCGCATTTCAGCAACTATTTATATATATAAAAAAAAAAAAATATAGTATACGTTTGATCACCGACGATCGGTGAGTATAAACTGAAGATGGTGGATGGATAAATAAAAATATTCAAACTTGCCGACTGTGGAAATTGTTTAGCCAGCTCGATCTGCACAAGTTTCTTATTTCCCTTTGTGCAAAGGATAACTATATTTATATATCTACTCGGTGCTAATTCAGCAGTGCAGATATCATTTTATCTCACCGATGTCAAGTTTCACGCAAACTCCGCGTGAAATTTTGTTAAAACATTTTTTCATAAACTTATATATATATATTTACTTATATACCGCGGATGACGTTCGCCAGTGTCGTAATTCGATCGATCCAAAGTTGAAGTTTATACGTGAAAAAAAAAAAAAAAAAAAGAAATTCTGTACTACGGCTAAGTCGCGGCGTTCAAGCTATAATAATATCTGTAAGAACAAAGTATGTATACATACCTACCATACATATAAACTTATAAATATAGTTAATCGATTCAGCAGAGCTCTTACTCTGACGTATATAATTGTTTCATATATGAATATCGTATATGAATAAAAAATTATTTTAATCACAGATACACTTTTACGAGGTTCGAATTTCGATAAGAATATGAAGGTCAGATCGATCAACTCTTTAATACAGCTGTCTTCGTTCGTCAACTATAATCGCGGATATCAGATATAACTATATAATGCAAAAAGAGGTTTTTTTTTTTTTTTTTTTTTTTGGAACCAGCGATGACCTTCCAAGTTTGGAGGAATTTAGGTCGTGCGATTAAAGGGCTAGATAATATAGGTAAAAAAAAAAAAAAAAATCTTTTCACAGCTCGCGTATTATAGCGACGGGGTAGAAATTACAACTGACCCAGAAAATGCAGTAGCCTTTTAAACCTAATGCTTCGTCAAGGTAATAGAAGAAAGAAAAAATAGAAAAATAACGAAGAAACGGTAGGCTTTGTTATCTGCAGTATTGCGAATATGGTATTGTGGTTTCTCATTTACTACGACTGAAAATCTCAGTCGTTTGTTCATACTCGCAGCGTTTATAGTGCGGTTCTAATCTATTTCCACCTGACTTTTATTTTAATCGTGATAATATAGGTTCATACAAAATATTGCTTTTAAAACGATAGTAGCTAGCGTGATTATCGTTCGAATTTTACTTCATTATATACACGCGAAAGGGATTATTCGATTTCAATATGTTTCGATAGAGACATACGTATTATAGTTATTCCCCAATCAAATTCTATCAAATTTTACAGCAATTAAGATCACTCTAACATCCCCCAACGAACTTGAGACAAGGACAATTCTAAAGCTCGGAATTAATATTCTTATCGGGATAAATATGAACCTGAAATTTTTGAAAATTTATTAACAGTCACTTGAGGGTAAGTTTGGAAAGATCAGATATTCACCGTAGCTGACAATGAGCTGAAACGCCGGGTTCTTGAGTTTAAACCCCAAATCTAAACTTGACGCGCATCATTCAATATTATATGTAAACGCCAGTGTGTCGCAGTGCCGAGCCCCACGTAATGGTAGTTATACGTTCGAGACGATGTGCGTCTTTATTGTGTACAGTAAAGTCAGATCGAACACTGTGAACCACCCCCACGTGCTCAAGGCGGTTGTGGATTCTCCAGGCCGAGGCGCTCCCTTCCTCGCTGTGGAACAGGCCGCTACGCCGACCAGTAGGTCAGCTCAGTATTCGCGTGGCCATTCGTCTGGCTATACGCGTCACATTACTCCGCAAAAAAAAATTTCGTACATACAATCATTCGCTATAATATTATAATCACAATTTGAAATACCGATATTATATTATCTGATTTTATATAAAAATGAAGAAATCTACGTGACTCGGCGGCTTCCAGAACGCCGTTTTATTATTACCGATACACGTGTCACGATGTAGATGTTCAAAATAATCATCTGGAATAAGTGACCTTGACGTTTAAAACATCGCCGAACTAAGAGAAGCACTTGTCAGTTGTGGGCTGAGCAAACCTAAACCACAGTTTACGAACTTTGATGTGCTATAAATACAACCACATGTATAATATATTATTTATTATTTGAAACTCGATCGATAATTATGGCGATGGAACTGTTTGAATACAAATTGCAAATTATTAGTGCGATTAAAACTCGTATACATTGAATAATTCTCAGATAATATTATTGATCAAAATCATCGTAATAATAATTTACTAAGAGCGTTCAATGGTTCAGTAGTAGCCGTGTCACCAACGACTGTGGATATATGTATGTGCCTTAAAGATTGTGAAATCTAAAAATGCCTAATCCGAATACGTAAAGTTATTGAGCATATGCTAGTGATAATAAATCTGATAAATTCGTAATATCGATATTATATTAGTGCGCATATTGTTCAGGATATAATAGATTTTGCTAAACAATTTAATATACTATAATGTTCGCGAACGCTCGTGAATCGAAAAGATGGCATCGAGATAATATGGTGACATTGAGGTAGGAAATGAATGATTGATATATTAGGTATAATATACATACAGCATATGTGTACGTATATATTAACAATTAAGTCCCAAGAGACATCGAAATAAGATGAAGCGAATTTTTCTGTATACATCGACTGGACCGGTTCGGGGAAACGAGGGGTCGTTGGAAAGGTATCAACTTTGGTTAGCTCACTATAGCTAGCTGCACGACAAGTTCAACTAGACTATGGGCTCTCTCGCCCACAATCATTCAGACGGAGTTACCTGCCGTTCATCAAACGACGACAACCTGTATACCCGATTCATATATTCATACCGCGTACGTAGGCGTAATCCATGAACTTAGCGATTGTATATGTATAGAGCAGTTAAGTCCGCTGCGATTGCAGCTGGTTGACTTTATAACGAATGCCAAAATCAACGTATTTTCAAATTTAATGAAGTTCAGATTTCGCACGATGATTTTTTGACGCGGATTTTTATGTATGAAATGATCGGGTTTACAATAATGTGTCGTTTATACGATGCGAGACGCGAGTTTTATATTCATACGAACAGGTATTCGATAAGCTGGTTCATCGCGCGATATTGTAGTAGCACTGCGGCGGCGTTCTTTGCTCTTCGTCTAATCGTAAGCTTTCGCGTTATACGAACGAGTAGAGCTGCAAGGTGTATCACGAATTACGAATCCTAATTGAGAGCACATTCCTGAAACACTATTTGTTCAGATTGAAATGCAGCATTGCAGGGTGATTCATTTTAATCTCCCCCAGTCTTGTATATCGAGACTTATAACAACAAGTGGGATACAAGAATAGCTATTCCATAAAACTTGCAAGTTTTTTAAACGGCAATCGAATATTTTAATACCTTGAATTAGTTTTTCAATCTAAACGGTCGGAAAAAAATATAGGGGAAGTATATTTTTATAATTAGTTTAGGTGATTTCGAACGGAGATTGATTCAGCATTCGGTAATTGCAGTTTATATAAATTCATGTAAATTAAGGAGGTGAATAACTGCCTCAATTCATCCGACTCGTAATGAAATAATCAGCGTTCCGTTTTTTTGGAAATCAATTTCGTAAAAAAAAAAAAAAAAATTTTTTTTTTTTTTTGTGCCTCGTTTAGTTTTCAAGACATTTTATAACGTTAGGTAGCTTTAAATCGTCCCGAACCCGACCTGTATACTCTCTCTCTCTCTCATTTCCGAGTACGTCACGAGTTAATTTAATCATGTCATTCCGATTTAAGTCATTGTCGATAATAAGTAGATTAGGTTATTGTCATGGGACTAAATGGATTAGTCACTGCTGTATGTGATAATTTAATTTAACCTTAACAACAGCGGCTTTAGTCGAAAAAATATCATCGATTCGGGTATATCCAAAACAAGAAAAACCATGAAAGAGCTACATGAATATATAGGAAACCTCAATAAAACATATATGCGATACCACCAAAGCGTGCAAAATGATTATACTTAGAGATATATGTATAAGGGAGGGGCGGGCAAAATCGGCACCCCTAAAGTTTTTTACTACTTCAAAATTCAAAGACGTTCTCTAAATTTCATTATTTGGTTGGTCTAGCCAACTATAGCTTAACGCAATGCAACCCTTAACAATTTTTTAAGAAAATGAATTTGCGAAACAACTATCCATTAAAATTGACAAATAATATTCTTTAATTCGAGCAAAATCAACGTAAGAATAAAACTGCGTCACATTCGATCTGCATTTACACGATGAAAAACTATCGAATGTTTTTCTAAATTTTCGACATTTTATTGTGAATTTATATACCCTTGGAGCATGTGATGTAGGGAATCGCACAGTCCGGTGAAAAAGCAATGACTGACTTTACTAGTAAGCCGGACAAAAGAAAAAAATATCAATACGGTCCTCCCGGATTAAATTGACATGTATCGTAGATTTGGATCTGGATTATTTAGTGAGTTTACGGGAAAACAAAAATTTTGAAAGATTTTTTCGCTAGTGTTCGATTTCTTTTTTCATGAATAATTTCGGATAAACGTGAATATAATTGTCAGAATAAATACTGCAGAGATCCCACAAGATTTTCAGATACACTAAAATAATGCTGAATTTCATATGTTGGCAACAGCTTCTGGGCTGTAGCGATTTATCTTATATCGTTAATCTGCAGATTTGAGAAGAAACATATACATACGGTACATCTCCGTAAATTTAAGCCTTTAATTTCCAAATGTGTGTGAAGAGTATGAATTTTTCTACTGCTTCAATTTTTTTTTTCTTTCAATGTATGTACAAATTTCCTCTACTTATCTACCTAATAAAAAAATTGCCATAAAGAAACCTTGAAATTTCGGTCACATTCAACAAGAACAAATTTTTTTACGTTGCTCTGGATGTAGAGTGTCGTGTAAAAAATTCATCGCTTTTGATTGAAGGACTTTTGAGAAAACCGAAGTTCTTAATTTCCGAATAATAAGGACTAACAATTCATATATTCGTGCATTTTGTTGAAACTATAAAACAGGGGCACAGCCAATGATCCACGTCTATTGGGAATAGAATAATTTATCATGTTTTAAGCGTTGAATCAATTCGTTGTAATAAGAATTTGTATGAACGTGAAAAGTTTATAAGCAATCCTGTTGACTCTGTAACGTCTGTCATTGTATTATCTGATCAGTTGGATGACCTATCCGAGTCATCAGACTATTATTTATTCATGACATTAAGTGCACGTCTGTTTGATAAATACAATTTTTATACTACCTAATATGTGTATCCTGACTTTTGGAATGATATATACCTATTTTCATATACATATTACATGTTAGAAGAGGATTTTCTTGACAACATTGTTCCCACCATTGCATATAGCCAATGAGCTTTAGAATACTCAATTATAATCTAAATCAATTAATTTCAAGGTTTGTTTAATCGAAAAGTCAAAGTTGTTAAAAATTCATTGACTGTGTAATTCCACCTATAGCTATTTATACATATAGGATAATTCTGGTTTAAAAATAAATTCGAATCAAGAATAGAATTTAGACATACTCCATCATTGATAATGTTTCAAAAAAAAAAATATATATATATATTATTACAGAGCTGCAAAAGATCTTGAGGAGCGACGAAGTCACTATGAACCATCATTGGGACCAGGAGTACCAGATGACATCGATCACCCGTTTGGTCTTGAGGAAAATGATTTTGTACCACACTTCCAGCGTGTTTCAATATCTGGGGAGGATACCTCTGGGGTAAGCTTCACATTTCAGTGAAACATCTATGAGGCAGATTCGTGGAAGCATAGATTCTTGAATTGCTTGCTCAAACTAGTCACTATAAATCTTTAAATAATCTCTGTTATACGTTTAATCCTAGATATGATTTGCTCATGTGTATGTTTGATGTCTTTTAGGTACCTCTGGAGGATTTGCAACAAGCATCACAAATGCTTGTACAAGCCCTGGTCATTAGAGAAAAATATATGCAAAATTCTAGGCAAAGTTTTCCCTCGATGACTTCCCGATTTTTAAGAGGTGCAGACAGAGCACCTCACAGCACGGTCGAAGAAGTGATACACGATGACCGTAAACCAATTGCAGGTATGTTTCATGCGTATTCTTGAAACAATTTAATTTCCCAGAAAATTTCTAACAGTTGAATTAGAAAATATCTCTCGATACGTTATGGGACAAATTTTTTTTGTATATTGTCCAACATTTTTGGAAGATATTACACGAGTAATTCGACATACATTCAGGGCACATTTTTGTAAAATTAAAAAATTCAAATTATACTTGACAAATGATTGTGTGAGATTTGCAGATTGTTGCAATTTATACAGCTAACTCTTTGTGTTCTAAGGAAGGCAATTGTCATCTATTGGAAGTGAACTACTTGAAGTTAGATCAGACGCAGATATTGATGCTCTTATTAGGGACGTACCCTGGCAAGGTCCTTACCCATATCTATTTTATCCCTTCTTCCCTCCATCACATTTCATATTCCCTTCCTACCTTTTAGTCATGAAAGTAGAATTTATCAATATACTTACGTATGATTCAAATCTTACCATTTGAATAAACTCTATGTTATGATAATCTGAAATGAAAAATTTGTATTAACGACATTTTTTTTGTTTTTTAATTACACAGATCACCCAGTTCATGCACCGGCATCGCGAGGTGATCCATGGGAGTGTGTTTTTCCTCCGTCAAAAAATTATATAATATCTGCAGTAAATGGAGTTTTTAATCTTTTCGCGAATGAAGAAGATTTCGCAAATGGAAAGCCAGTTCCATACTCTTATCCGGATTTGGCTACTTTTGTGGGAGACATGAACCTGCTTTGCTCCATGATTGCTGATGGTCCGCTAAAATCATTCTGTTATAGGAGATTGAGTTATTTATCTTCGAAATTTCAACTCCATGTATTACTTAATGAATTGAGGGAACTTGCAAGTCAAAAAGCTGTTCCACATAGGGATTTTTACAATATTAGAAAGGTAAGATTGAATATCTCATTGGTTACTTATTAGCGGAGTAATTACCGTTTGGATACAGAGTTGATAATAATTTATATCTTCCGCATCTCAGGCAATATACACAAGTTTTTTCCTCTATTTATAAAATCTCAATCAATTACAGGTGGACACTCACATTCACGCAGCATCGTGCATGAATCAAAAACATCTTCTTCGATTTATAAAAAAAACTCTGAAAAATCATGCAGACGAAGTAGTTACATGCGCAAAGAATGGAGAAACTATGACTCTTCGAGAAGTATTCCAGTCTATGAATCTCACAACTTATGACCTTACAGTAGATATGCTGGATGTACATGCGGTAAGCATATAAAATAAGACTGCTGCATTACTTATTTATAGATACATTTTAACATAAAAATGAAAGTTGATTTCGAGCTATTAGCCTTGAATAAAGATTTAATAAGATTCTTGCTAGAACACACACAGATTACTGGCAAAGCTGGGAATTGAAAATTCCTGTAAATATTAATCTCCAAAAATTCATTACTTACTACTTATTTCAGGATAGAAACACCTTTCACAGATTTGACAAGTTCAATGCTAAGTATAATCCCATTGGTGAAAGTCGTCTGCGTGAAGTATTTCTCAAAACAGACAATTATCTGAATGGAAAATATTTCGCCAGGATCATCAAAGAGGTAGCTAGTGACCTAGAGGAGTCTAAATACCAAAATGCCGAGCTACGTTTGTCCATATATGGAAAGAATCCAGAAGAATGGGACAAATTAGCTAAGTGGGCAATTGAAAGTGATGTATCTTCGGACAATGTACGCTGGCTCATACAAATACCTAGGCTTTTGTAAGTTCTGAACTGTATTTGATTTCTTGAAAAATGAAAATTTATTTCTCATATTGCTTTATGAAGATATAATAATCATTTCCATTTCCTTTTCATTTTTTTTCTCCGTTACAGTGATATATTCAAACTCAACAAATTGATGACTAATTTCCAAGAAATTTTGAATAACATATTCTTACCTCTATTTGAGGTCACTAATGATCCAACCACGCACCCTGAACTTCACAAATTTCTGCAATATGTAAGTATCATGTGAAAAATTCTATGATATAATTCTCTCAGACCTAATTTTTTCAAATTTTTATCCGACCAATCTCAAATAACATTCAGCTGGCACGATCTCGAAAAGAAATCATTCAGTTTTTAGTATGTTACCTACTGATCAGCCAAAATTCTTTGCTTACTGAGTTATTGGTATGATAATTTAAAATTTTGATAACTTATGATTCCATAATCATCAACAGGTAATAGGTTTCGATTCAGTGGATGACGAAAGTAAGCCAGAAAACCCCTTGTTCGATAAAGATGTTAGCCCACCCGCAGAATGGGATGACATTGAAAATCCTCCGTATGGATATTATCAATACTACACATACGCCAACATGACTGTACTGAACCATTTCCGAGCGTAAGTTACTGTTTTAAAATAGAATCATTCAACTTCATTGGCTACTGTGTAATTTGATCCTTGTAAATACTGGTCAACTTTATGAAAATATTCCAGAGAACAAGGCTTAAACACATTCGTGTTGAGGCCTCACTGCGGCGAAGCTGGACCCATTCAGCATCTGGTCTGTGGCTTTATGATGGCTGAGAATATTTCACATGGTCTCCTATTGAGAAAAGTACCAGTTTTGCAGTACCTTTACTATCTGGCGCAAATTGGTATTGCAATGTCACCTCTTAGCAACAATTCTCTCTTTCTTAACTACCATCGAAATCCATTACCTGAATATCTCGCCAGAGGACTATGTGTTAGCTTGTCGACAGACGATCCTCTACAATTCCACTTCACTAAGGTATGACATGTATTTTGATAAATCAATTGATTATTATACATGAAAAATACTTTCAAATACTTTTTATTTTGCTCTGAGTATCTTCAAAGCAATTTTATCCTGTACATAATCTTACAAATATCTTTCCGATTGCAGGAACCTTTGATGGAAGAATATAGTATCGCAGCTCAAGTGTGGAAACTTAGCTCATGCGACATGTGTGAGCTAGCTCGAAACTCTGTTATCATGAGTGGATTTCCGCACAAGGTGAGATTGATTAGCTTTTGTGAAGATCTGATGTAGTGTTGTCTTGGAATTATGCGTGATATTTGAACACTTATTGTTATTTATAGAGTAAACAATACTGGCTGGGACCAAATTATACAAAAGAAGGAGTGGCGGGTAATGATATAACGAGAACTAACGTTCCAGACATACGTGTCGCTTACCGTTACGAGACTCTGCTCGACGAACTCTCCAACATCTTTAAGGTTGTCGAGAAACCTGATGCATTTTAGGCTTCTTCTCATCTCTCCTATAAATGACTTCTAAATTAAATCAATATTTAATTTCCCCACAGATGGCAGTGCTGAAATTTGATGCCGTTACTCTTAAAACTAACGATACTGTTGCTTCCCTACTAATGTGATCCTTCCAAAGAATAATCCCCAGAATTATTATCTTGAACCTTGTAATTATAAAAGTATAATTCCCGTATCTTCATATTTGATCTCTTTTGTTGAGGCTTGAAAAAATTTTCGGAACTTGTACAATTTTCCAGAAATTATAAAGGCGTAGAGCAAAGAAATCTATCTGGACTTTACGTTATAGTCACAAATACTGAATCGTTACTTGTGAAATTCTAATCCTCAAATAGAATGTCGGATAACTAATCATATTGCTTTTTGTAAAGATGACGGTCTTCCAGCTTTATAAACAGCTGTTACGCTAATATAACAGATAATATAATCATAATCGAGTTATTTCGAAAAAGCTACATAAATTAACTTACGATTAGAAGCAAACTACACGATAATCGACAAATCTGTTATATTTTCATTTCATACACAAAATTATTAACAATTGGGCTGATTCCTTTAGAGATCCCTTACGCTGTAGGGACCGGCATGGCCATCCATTCACGTCATTAAATAAACATGTTGATAGTAGTATTGCCTTGTCAACAAATTTTATTGAAATTTCTATGTTCAATAGACTTTAAGATCTATGGTTAATTTTATCTAAATACCTTAAAATATTCTTACAATTAAAAAATGTTCAGTTTCAGATTGTTGAATTTATAGCTGTTATAAAATTCCATATCTTTTGAAAAGCTCATTTGATATTTTTATCTGTATGAATAATATACCTATGATCGTTTGTATATTTTATCTATGTAACGACAGTTAACGTACATATTACAGCTGACATATTATTCAGTTTTTCTTTAAGTAAAGCTATTAACAATTCCATGTGTCCTGATAATCAGCCTGAAAATTAGAATCTTGGAAAAAGAAATTGACCAATTTAAAATTAGAGAAAAATTCTTCCTTGTTAATACGGCATAGCTTTTAAACTCTGAGTTCATTGGGTCACGAACTAATGGACTCACGTTTATTCTAATGTAAGTGTCATATTATAACTTATATGTATGTAAAGAAAAAAAAAAAGCCTTCGTAGTTACTTTCGGGCTCAATTTAGGGCTAGTATTTCTTGAATTGAATTTTGTCATTTTTGTTATATTTTTGTACGTTTATATCGTAAATCGCGTATGACATTTAATTATTATTCAGTAGATGTCTGACCATTATATCGTTTGTAGCCAGATAGATATATCATCGAATATTGCAATACTTTTAAACGATGTTTCTGCTTCACTGATAAATTGAAATCTATTGTTTTAAATTATTTTCTGTATTTATACAAATAACTCAGAAATCTAATATATGTATATATTTTCGTGACAATGTATTTGTGATACCATTGCACATAAATATTCTGGTGTCATTTATTATTAATAATTAGCGCAATACCTATTTTATAGTTATGAAGGATCAGTAAATAACGCGATGAAATAATTTTCTGGCTTCAGACTATTTGTTATTAATATAGTATACGTTGTTCATACTATTCATTAAATTTGAGATTGTGATATGTAGTGTTTGAATGAAATTATTGTCAAATTGATAGAAAAGAATTTATTTATTGTATGATGCATATACATACATATACATATTGTATAGTAAAATATATCTACATTGTTAAAATGTAATATTAGTATTTCTTAACGTGTTTATATCAGCTATCATATACCATATACTCATAGCAGATTAATTTTTTTTTTATGGTAATAGAATCGTTTGTCATTAACAATTATATTACAAATTGACATTACGTAATTCTTTGCTAATATCTAGAGAAAAAAATTGTATTTCACTCGTGCAGCGAAAACAAAAATGCTAAAATGCGTAAATGAATTAAATCGCGACTTGTAATACAAATACTTAGATAAAATACATAAATATATCTCTGTAACCTTATACTCTAAATTAATTCACATAAAATCTGTTGTGGAAAAATATTTTATTATTAGATATCGCACATTAGGATTACAAAGGATAATCCCTTGTCCCAGGTAATAGAATAAAATGTTGATCCTATTATATGTACTAGCCAGATAGCCTTATACGGTATACTGCAGGATTCATATTGGATAGGAACAATCGTAAATCCACTGGGATTTGGAAGATTCAGGATGATTGATGTAACAAATATATATATAACTAGTTGAATTTATTTATTCATTATTTACAATTCATTAACAACAATTTGGGGACCCACTCAGCTAGTAAGATGGGTAATAATTATTATTGTGATCTGTTATATCATGATTTTAATTTTGTTGCGGACAATAATGAAATAACGTGCCGAGGTATTAAAATCAACTTTTCAGGAAATAATAGTTCTATGTACATACCATAAGGCAATGAATGAAATAACAAATTATAGGTAAACGAATTTAACATTATGATGAACTTACATCACAATGAATCATTCAAAACAACTCATAATGATCAAATACAGTTTTTAGTTGTGTCTATAAGTTTGTAACAACTTCGTTTCAGGCAAAGCACCAATTAGCAATAAAATTTCAACACACCTATAATACTTAAAAAAAAAAATTGTCTCCAACACTAGTTAAAAGATAACAAAAACACACAACAGTGCAATAAACATAGATTTTTGGTAAAGCGCGCAATGTGTACCATTTTATGACATGAATTTAGAGAAATTAAGAATAAAAATTAGTCGAGCATACCAAGAATTTAATTTCCGTAATCACGCCATATGGCTTAACAATTTTAAAAATATAATTCAACCTGAGAGCACCTATCTTTACAAATTTCGTACATAGGTCCTTTCAGGAGTGGAAAATATTTATATATTTAATAGGATCAAACATATTAGTCCACTTATTTACAATATCAGTTGTGTATTGATACATATTTGATCTAAAAAAAAAAACTAGTAATATTATTCCATTTTTGATGTGGAGATGTTGAGGGTAACTCAACAAGTTTGAGACTAAACAAGTTTGAGCAATGATTATTAACGTATTGGGATTGAAAAGTTAAGGGACGGATTTATGACCAACTGAAGTAGTTATATTATTAGAGCTGTTACAAAAAGATTATCAAATTTTATATATATTATAAGAGCACATAATGCTTAGAGTAACTTTTTTCAACACTACAAACAAATATACACAGAACGCCTCAGCCTCTTTATGGTCATCTATTGTGCTTTTTCTTTTTTTGATGGAGCTTGTAAGCTCTGCTGAATTTTTGGAACGACTTCTGTGAAGATGATCGTCCCTACAAATACTAAAAGTGTTCCAATCCAATGGTGAATCGTAAAAGGATTTTGGAAGTATACTATTGAAAAGATAAGGGACACGAATTTTCTTAACGTCACCACCAGTGTCACGGTCAGGGATGTACATTCTGTTGTCAATACATAAACCGAGCTGATGCACATATATCTGAAAGTTTTTGTTAAGGAATAAACCTGAAATTTTTTACACACCAAAATAATTGTCATACATAAATAAAACATAGCATAACTCAATGTAAAACCAATTTGCAATTCCGCATGTAATATGTATGAGTAAAAGGATACTGCGTGAGTACATTTCCTATCAGGTATACAATTGTCTTGGGTATAAAGTCGCCAACTATTGGCAGGCTTAAAGGAGCCGAATTCACGGCCAGTACAGTGTGATCCCAGATATTAGTTATTAGAGTCAGAAAGAAAGGCAACGGCAACAAATGCTGTAGAGGAAAAAAAATGTATTATTTATTACAAAGTCTACTTTGATTATGCCCAGATAGAACTGAAATGTGAAAATTGTCTATTTGATTTATAATTAAAATAATTTGATTGACGTACTGTATAATACAAGGCTTCTCTGGCATGTTTTCCATAACGTTTGTACAATACTTCTTGATAAATTCCCATTCTAGCTGATATGAATAAAGCGACTGTTAATAAAGTTATGCCAAGAGTCCACCAGAAAAAATCATCCCACGGCGTAGTTGGCACACTATTTACATGGACAGGCTGGGTAGATTTTACATCTTTACCGCTGATTATTGTGCATACGAATATTCCCATTGTGATCATAAATACAGAAAGATATTTACTAAATATATATTTCTTCTTCAATATTATTATTCCCATAACCATATTAGCTATCAGAGAACCCTGTGGACATATAATTAATATGCGTTAAGAATGTTTTAAGGAAAACCACATTATTTAATCTGTGATCAAGGTTCAGATATGTAAAGAAGAAGAAAGAAACTTACAGCTCTGAATATCATGTGCAAAGGCATGGGTATGTTGAAGTCAAATGCATAATTATTACATACACTAACGACAAAAAACATGGAAACTAAAATAGTGTAATCTTTTAGTCCTATGGTTGGTTTTACAGTCCCAAACTTTGCGGTGAATATGAAACCCTCGAGTGCAATAAATAAGAACTGTGAAAAGGTAATAAGATTTCCACTGCCGGGGTCTTCTCTGTAATTAATTAAATATTATTAGGAATATTTATTCTTTGGTTAATTTATTTTCCTAATAAATTTGTTTAAATGTAGGCGGTGATACGTACTTGACCAAAAGTTCCAGGAACACGACATTGGTACAACAGCCTAAAAAGACTAGACAGATTGCAAGAGGTGCCTGCATTATTGAATGAACTCTCGTAAACTTAACCTATACAAATAGATTGAGTTCTAACCACTATTGTAGTCCGGCCCACTTCTAGATTAACAGCTGACGATTAAATTCGTGGCATAATTTTAAATGACGACTTTATTGGTCAAGAAATGTGTACGGATTGAGCAAGCGCCAGCAACGCTGAAGGCACGGTATCGAGGTTTATTATCATGCGGTTTTCGAGTATACCAGATAACAGTTGAGTACTTCAAGCGATCACACCATTCTAACGTAATGTTTTGTCATAGCGCATGACGGGCTCGAATCTTCGTGTCCTTAGATGATTCGACTGAGCGATTACGAAACGTCCATAAGTGCTAAGTCATGCATAGAATTGGATAAAACTAATAAATATACTACATAAAACTTCGATATTTTACATTTTCTTGAACGTGAAGTTTTGCTTGTTTTAAGACAATTATACTTATATTAGAACATATCTTGCTCAAATATAAATATATATTATTTAGTTGAATTCAGATATATGTATATATTATTGTATATTTGAGAAAATAAGATTACAATTATGTATATTGCTCAAAATTTATGCATGTCCATCCGCCCGTGATCGCGTATTACATAACTGTGCAACATGCGTAGCTTCTTTGGTGGCAAACATCTGTATGTCACGTTACACGCATTATGCAATCTGCATCCCATTCTTGTGATTGTTGCATATACATACCTGAGACCGTTAGAGCATACCCATACTAAGGTACGGAGCCCGGTCGGGCCAACTATAGACATACTATATCGGTCGATAAAATCAGCATTTACAGACATAAACTGTCGGTAAAATCAGTATTTGCAGACATGCATGTCGATAACTCAGTATAATTCGAAAATCCTTTTTGCAACTTCCTAACATGGTGAAAGAAAAATACATGTTGTGCTTTGACAATTAGATGCAGCAGTAAATTCTCAGATACATATTACATTCGTTGATTACAAGACAATTTTTTTAAATTAGCCTCCGGAATTTTTTTAGTTAGCCCCCCGATCGTATTACTTTTGATCCAGTTTGACGTTAATCGATGTAGAATCGTTTGTTGGTCATTGATGGACCATTTTCACAAAGAAAAATTGGATATTTTCCCTATAATCGCTTCCCTATAATCGATTATAGGGAAAATATCCAATTTTTCTTTGTGAAAATGGTCCATCAATGACCAACAAACGATTCTACATCGATTAACGTCAAACTGGATCAAAAGTAATACGATCGGGGGGCTAACTAAAAAAATTCCGGAGGCTAATTTAAAAAAATTGTCTTGTAATCAACGAATGTAATATGTATCTGAAAAAAATGCAATCTAGATATCTTCTTCTTTTTCCAAGGCTTATCCCTTCATCGGAGGTAGCCTAATTCTTGTTCAATTTTCTTGGATTAGGAACAATGCTTTGTGGTTTGGAGGCCCGCAGTTTAAAGAATTTTGTTCCTGGCTTTGTCAAGTCCACAGGTAAGTATTCTTCATTTCTTCTTGATATTAGGCTTGTTTCTTTCATAGTGTCAGCGCCAGTCAACGCAGTAAGACGGCCTCGTAGCGTCAACGAGTTCACACGGGAGCCCTATGATGACTTTGACAGACATCTCATTAGAAATATTACAAACGCGGAAAAGTTGTCACTTAGATATTACACCCACCAGTATATGAATTTTCAAACTTGGGTTATTTTTCGTCTGGCAATCGAACCACTGACGTCAACTGCCAGACAAAAATCAAGAGAAAAATCTCTGTCCGACACAATGTAATTTATATTATAGAAACTTTTGTAGCAGTAAGAAAACAAAGATATACTCGATAATTTGC